>CAUYPK010148718.1:0-28181 GCA_963574355.1 Loris lydekkerianus | reverse complement strand
CTCTTCCATCCATTTCTGATAATAGTCTTTCACATTCTCTTTGTGCTTTCTCCCACTGCAGTGTGTCTTCCTCACAGATGGCGAGTCATGGGTGAGATAGGTATCGCAATAATCACAATAAAACTTGGGCATATTCTCTCCCGGCCGTTAGCGACTCCGTTATGAGACGCCCGGAAATGACCAACATCCATGTTTTGAAGTCTCTGTTTGAAGTGATAAAATTTTTAACCAGCTTCTTTAAACTATACTTAAAATGCTATTGATCCCCTAGATGGATTCCTGGTTCTGTTTCATTTCTCTCCCTCTTCCTTGTTACAAACATCACTGCAGTGAGTATCTTCTTACAGACATCTTGGGGTGTATCTTACAGATTTCCTTAGCATCAATCCTGAATCAGCCATCCAAGCATAGACCTATTAGGGGGTGTTGGGTCTACTTTGCTTGAAACTGCCCTCCCCTGAAAGGGGCTGCAGGTTCGCAGACCCACAGGACACGTGGGAGACTGTCCCCTCCATGTTCCTGCTCCAGAGAACATTTTCAAATTCCAGTTTCTGCAACTTTTTGTGTGGCAGTGTAGGAGACCCAAAGAGAAAGTTTATTAAATTCTTATTTATGTATTCAATTTGCATCAGCCTTTTCCTTCCCCAAGCGCAAGGCACCACATAGAAAACATTAAACTCCTAACTCTTGACTGTGCTCCTCTGACAATGGGGACTTGGGGGAAGACATAGGCTACAGAGATGGATAAATAGTGCAGGATGGAAGGATGAGCTGCAAAGAAAACCTAGGGACCAGCTCGTGACACTGAGGCTCTCAAAATCCTCGTGCCAGAAGGAAGGCCCTTTTCCATCCCTCCGCTTTCTTCCCCCTTGCCTGTGTAGTGGAGAAGCCCCAGTGATGTTTGCATTTATTTGCTGTCCACAGACAGCTGGCTGGGCTGGGGAACATGCTGGGAGTGCAGGATAGTCCCATCTTTGCCCACCAAGCTTCTCCCTAAAGAGTCACTCACAACTTTTATGCACAAAGTCATTATGTAGGCCAGGAGCAACCTGGAGCATTATCACACACACACACACCCCCATATGTGCACACAGCAAAAATTACGGTCTTCCCAGCTACCTTGAGGTCATTGTCTGTTTTATTATAGATGGAGATGGAAGTTAACTTCTAAAATGATATGGTTTTGCATATAACATGTTCCTGAAAAGTATCCCTTTCTCCACAGGCTGCCTAATAAGGATCCTTTAAGACATTTCCACCATGGTCCTCCCACCCCCGTGTTGGACATACACGTGTGTGTGTATCTATTTGTACAATGATTTAAGTTGCTCTTAATTGCTTTACTGAAGGGAGATAGCACCTCTTTCAAGCTAACAGTTGAGCGATTTGCTATGACAATTCTGCCACTACGCATTCACTTAATTTCTAATTAATCAAACATTCAATAAATCATTAGTATAATTACACCTGTTCTCTTCTTGCCCTAGAACATTAGCTCGACTCAGGCAGTCGCCTTGACTGGCTGTGAGGAAGGTGTTCATTTGTCTGCCCTGACTGGGTGCACATCCTCACTCCCCGTGAGCCTTGAGAAATGATGAGGAAGAAATTGCAATTATTTCAGGCACTGCAAGTTTGCTTGGTTTTCCTCTTCTTTGCTTCCCACTCCAATGCTTCCCCAACAACTTAAACCAACATCATAGCCTCCTCATAGTGGTGGCTGGTTAATTTCATCAGGCTTTTTTTTTTTTTTTTTTAATCATTTTTATTCCCCGACTGTGCCTCTTTTCTAATTACACCATCTCCCCAGGTGAGCGATAATTCCCTCATCACCATATATCTCAAGCACAGATTATTAAAATAATATAGCTTATGTCATATAAATGTAACAGAAAGTATCTTAAAGATGCTTTATTGAAAGCTGGTAAATTGGTTCAACAGATGAATGTTTTAAGGCCTGTTTTTAAAAGGTTGCACAAGTATAAGCCCACTGAATTACTGCTGCAGTTTCACACGAGCAGATGCAATTATTTTAAGCATCTAACTGTGCAAAAGACAGATCTGAAAGGGAAGGAGCTAAATTCTCCGAGATTAATTAAAGGGTTTCATTTTGCTCTTGATTTAAAAATAAATTTCAAGCATGCATCACTTGTTATTCTCTTGAAGAATTTGCATTACAGGGTTTAAAAAAAAAAAATACCGAGAACGTTAAGCTTCATGAGTTCTTCATACAATATAGCTGACAGCTCGTAAAAAGAAGGGTTGACCTATTGTTGCACCAGCACATTCTCCTACGTACTTCTTTATACTTTTCCATTTGTGAAGGGTATTAATCTTAAAACTCATTTCCAATGTAAGATTGTGCATTTACATGAATCTCCCATAAGATTGCTCCCGATTCGATCTCTGCTCATTGATTTAATTTCTTTTACCTCTCAGAGCCAGTGGTGCTGAAGGGTTTATGGTAATTATAGTGTTGTGGGTTTCGGTGGAACGGTTCCCTGGTACCTTAAGTGTGGGAGTGATTCTTCCTCAACTTGCTCAGTCCTGGAGGGAGGGCAGCACGGATCTCTGAGGCAGGGAGCCTGCAGGCCAGACCAGAGGGTTGCCTGATACACAGCCTGAAGGGAAGTGGGAGGGGGCCGCTGAGAGGGGCTGGCCAGGGGCTGCTGGCCAGATGGATTGCTGTTCTGAGGGGCCCTTTCGAGGTGAATCCCTTGGCAATTTTGTGAGCTGAATTGGCAGGCAGCTCAGCCACCTGTTCTCGATGTGAAATGTGGTGCAGGCAACTTGCTAGTCTAAAACAGCTGTTGGAGAGATGGTGCAGGGTTGCAGAAGGTGATTTTCTTAATAGTGGAGGGCAGGGGAGGAAACCGTAGCAAAAAAAATTTTGGGTTTGGGTGGGACTGACTAGAGTTAAAGCCTGAGCTGTGTGTCAGGAACTAGAGTTTCTAACTTATTTTAAGTTCTCAAAACCAAAATGTTCACCGCCCACAAGAATAGGATCCAGGTCACAAGGTAATCTTACTTTTTCTCATAGCCATGTTTTTTAAAACAAAACCAAAACAGGTGAAATTAATCTAATAATATAGTTCATTTAACCCAGTGCATCTAAAGCATGATCATTATAATATGAAATCAATATAAAAAAATTAAGGACATATTTTACATTCCTTTTTTTCATCTTAATTCTTTGAAATTAATATTGCACTTTGTACTTAGAGTGCATCTGCATTTGAACTAGCCACAGTAATGTCCCCTCCAGAGGGTGGTGCCAACCCTGTGTGATATATACATACAGGTCTACTTCATTTGTTCCGGGGATATTCCCATTTGCAGGGTGAGAAACTGCACTCAAATGAGCTTCAGCTAGAAAAGAAAGTTTGTTTCAAGTGTGGCTAGATCCTGGAACCCCAGTGTCACACTTCCCACCATGGGGCGGTGCCCCCCACCCAAGCCATATTGTCACTATCTCTGACCCAGTTTCCTCCTAACCTCACCCCCACAGTGGCCCACTGCCCCGCTGCTCCTGGTCACCTCCCCCACCATGGCTTCCATCTCACTGAGGACAAAAGCCAAAGTCCTTGTGATTTCCAACAAGGTCCCCACACGCCGGTCCCTTGTTCCTTTTCTGCTCACTGGCCCCTGTTGCTGCAGATTTGAGTCTCCTCCATGACTTTTATGTTGTCTGCGTCTCCCACCTGGAGCCACTCTCCCTGCTGCCTGCAGGTCTTGCCACCGCCCAGCTTCAGGTCTTTATCAAATACTGCGTTTTCAGGGAGTCAATCTTTTCCTGCTGAAAATCACATCCTGCTGCCACCTGGCTTTTTAGCTGCAGCATTTAGCATCGCATAATGTATGTCTTGGAGATATTGTTCTGTCTCTCTCTGTCTGTCTCACACACACACAGATGGTAAGTTCCATTAGGGAAGACATTCCTGACTCTGGAGGGCTGTGTTCCTCCTTTACCTATAGCAGGATTATTAGAAAGGCTCAACAAATATTAATATTTATTGAATGAATGAGAGAACTATGGAGGGTAGAGGTACTCAGTTACCAGTAACCCTCACCATCATTTGCCATTGGACATTGCTTCCATGTTCACTGAGTTTAAAAAACAAGGTAGAACTCTGTTGTGAACCCTTAAATGTCTCTGCCATCAGCCTATAAGGTGTTGAAACTCTCTGTCCTCTGGGCCTACCAAATACTAATTTGCTCACATGTGCCTGATACTGTGCTGTTGAAATGCTACATCTGTCCTGGGTATGAGCCAGTTCATCGCCTTACAGTTGGGCCGCAGTAACAGGATTTTGAGAGTTTCCACTGTGCACCATCTCAGCCTATCTTCTCACCCCACACCCCCTAGAGCTGTTTCTCCAAATCCTCTCCATCTCCATGGAGGGTGTTGTCATCTACTCAAGGGCTCAGTCATCATCTTCCAAAACTCAAGATTCAGGCGTCCATCTGGGGCCTTCCACGGCAGGACTGTAGTGTGTAATCATTCATTCCTGCATTCATTTATTCAGAAAATGTTCATGGAAAATTTTCTGAAGGAAATTCCAATTTTATTGGCATTGTGATAAGCATTTCCATGAAAATGCTCCCCAAATATCTCTAAAATGTTCCCCCTTTGCCCCACCCTGCTGGACGCCCTGCCGGAAGCTGGGCTGTGCAGTATCCCCTCACCAGTCTCACGGTCTAAGACTCCCAGGATTACGGTCACTCCCTCCCAGGATTGCCTGTCTCCCACCCAGGTTCTGCCTGGAGCCAGCGTGGGCTTCCCTTCCTCAGGTGCAACTCTGATAGTTGGTTTCGCTTCTGTTTTTTACTAATCTCCAGATTCTCATTGCCCCTGAAATAAAGCCCAAAAGGCTCCCTGGAGTCTTCATGACTTGACTCCTGTGAATCTGTGTCTGTCTCTTAGCAAACTCCTCTTAAACTCTAACCCCCCCAGTCCAGGATGTCCCACCCTGGCTCTGTTGACCTTTCGCTGAATAATTCTGTGTCATCAGGGGCTGTCCTGTGTGCATTGTGGTTCTTGAGAGGAATCCCTGACGTCTACCCTCCAGGAGCAAGTAAAGCCCTGTCCCAACGACGACAACATCTCCAGACATTTCCCCACACTGCTTAGTGGGCAAGCATACACACTGTCTGCCTGTTGAGAACAGCAGCTCCTAATGAAATCCCAATTTCAGTTTCCAGAACATACGGTGTTCTCACTTGCTTCTAGGCCTTGGCACAACCCCTGTTTCCTCCTCTGCCTCCTCAGTTACTCCTGGCTGGCAACTCCTGCTCACTCTTCATATCTCAGCCTTGACAAATCCGCTGTGAGAAACTTTTCCCGACTCCTCCCCTGGGTGGTGGGGATATGGCAAGATCTTGATTGTCCCGTGGAGAAGATGAACCTCCTAGGAATGCAAAGCGGGGCTTGGCAGGACTCAGGAACTGATCTCACACTGGGAACACCGGCAAGAGGACAGCATTGTTTGCTCAGCTGAGTTCACCTAGAAGCAGACCCGAGAAGGGAACGGGCATAAAAGTAGTTTATTGGGGAGGAGATGTCAGTGGTTGTGGTGGTGAAGGAGCAAAATGATATAGAAGAGGGAAGGCCACCAATAAAGGTTGCTTCATCAAGCCACTGGCCACCATGCAGAACGGACCTTCTTCCCACTGTAGCAGCCAGCGTAGACACACATCACAGAGTTAGCCTGTCCACGAGCAGGGGAGCTGGGTATTGATACCCCAATTCTCCTTAGCCATTGGTTGAGGGGCTCTGCTCCTCCAGCTCACTGCACAGGTGAGAAAATGGTTCTGTCAGTCAGAAAAAGAAATTGAGGCATTGGGTGTCAACGTATACGATCAAGCCAGTGTGCGCCAACATTGTAAAGGTGGGCCACCATTCTGTCCGCCTGGCACAGTGATGCCAAGCTTTTGAGTCTACACAGCTGGGAGAAGGGCAGTGCAGTTATCAAAACAGGGGAATTTGTTGGGAGGAGAAACTGGCTTAGAAAAACATGGATTACATCCATGAGAGGTTGCATCTGAGGTTGTTTTGGGCCACGCGGTTAGACTCGGGTTAGGTGGTGTCAAGCCTTGACAGTGTGTGAGGTGCTCTGAGGAGCTGAGAGCCAGAAAGGAGGGGTGCTGGAGAGGAATCCGTATCTGGGATCAGCTCTGTTCCTTCCCTGAAGTCTGCTGTGGCAACTGGGAGTGGTGAATGCAGTGAAGATTGCCACTTGGGACTAAGCCGCAGCTGTTTCCAAATAAAGACTTTAACAAACACTCCTCACTCAGAATGAATTTAAGGGGCTAAACCTTATCACTCACACACACAGAACAGGGAGGCTTTCCCTGAGGCAATGCAGGAGAAAGTTTTATTTTTTATTTTTTTTAACCCTGTTCTGTTGAATTACCTTCAAAAATGCTTCAGAGGGTGGGACCCGGGTGAGGGTGAGGAGGGACAGATGGGGTGAGTGATTTTGAATGCTACGGTTTTATCTTGCTGCATTATAAATATGGGATACCATTTAACGTAGCTAGCCATCAGGTTAATAAACAAATGATTGCCAAGTTTGTAATTGGCAAGGAAGGAGGTTATAATCTGTAAGGAGCTTTGTGTCCCAACCAATTTATTCTCTAACAGAACTTCATCGCCTCCGTCGCTGAAAATTCCTGAGGAGTCTTAAGAGCTAAATACTCAGACTTCCTGAGCTTGTTTTTCTCTAGCGGTTTCCTTCCTGGCTTCATCTCCCACCCAGATAAAGATACTTGGAAAACCCAATTCTTTAAAATGCAGCTGCTCACCTGGCCCAATAATGCCCGGTGTTGTTTATGGGGCAGTTTTTTATCCTGAGTATTGGAAAGAAGTGAATTACATGGCAGAGTCCATTTTAAATGCTGGCTCCATAAAATCAGGCAAGGAAATGGTTGTGTTTCACCAGACCATTAACCGAAAAGGCCTGGGTTTGTTACGGTATGTAGGAAGGCCCTCTGGCGTCAAGGTCCTGCCTGCCCCTGCAGCTTGGGACCCTGCTCCCCTCTCCTGGGTGCAGCGATTGATACAGACCTACCAGGCAGTGGGCCAGGCATGCCGTGCCCAGCTCTGTGGGGTGTATTAGTTTCATAACCTGCATGGAGGAAGTCACTGCAGTGATATGGGCTCTCTGCTCAGCGGTACATGGCAGCCCTCAGGAAAACATGAGTTTTTGGAATTAGATTGGCCTGAGGCAAATTCTCCAAGAATAAAAAAGTAGAACACCCTCAGGTGTCTTCATTTCTGAAATGGCAGGTTTTAGTAATATGTTCCTCATAACACTGTTATCAGAAATGATACACGAAATTCCTTGCCTTTGCTCAGACCGTCACTTTGCTCCCTATAAACCGCTCTTCAACTTCTAAAACCTATCTCAGATACCTTCTCCGTGACTGTATACACACATACATATATACACATACATACATGAAATATACACAGCGTATGATTGGAAGACTGGAAGTACCATTTTAAATGGTAGAATTTTTTTTTTTCCTTTTTTGCTTTGTTTCATTGTGTTTTCCATATTTTGTGGCTATCTATGTCATCACATGCCTATTTCTGCAACTCAAAAATCTGCTTGCTTGCTTGCTTGCCTAGAACATACTCTCCCATCTTCTTGGAGCAGAGCCCAGCTCAGAATCTTGTGAGTAACTGTGTTATCTCTGCTCTTACAGACCCTGTCCTTCAGGCAGGACTAACACCCCCTGCCCTTGGACTCCAGGTATCTGCCTGTGGATCCGGCTTGTCCAGTCAGTGTTTCCCATGGCTCTGGCCGTGGTGCTGATTCACCAATGGGCACATGACCCAAGTCTACCCAATGAGATTTGTCCTGGGAAGGGGATTGTGTTTTTGTTTTGTTTTTTTTTTTTTTTGGAGGGGTGAGAAACTACTAGGACATAGGCCTAGTGTGGCTGACATTGCATGGGTATTATGAATGGAGTGTTGTGTCTATCCCTAAATCCATATGTTAAAATCCTCACCTTCAAGGTGATGGTATTAGGAGGTGAAGCTCTTGGGAATTGATTAAATCATGAAGGTGGAGCCCTCATGAGTGGGACCAGCATCCTTCCTTATGAGAAGAGTAGATGGAAAAGGTTTCTCGAAGCTTCCCCCTTTGCTCTCCTCCATATGAGGACACTAGAAGGCTGACTTCCCCACATCAAAATGAACGCCTTCCTGCCTTCCCAGACATCCATCTGTCTACATCTTTATCTTTGACTTCACAGCCTCCAGAACCGCGAGAATTAAATGGGTGTTGTTTAAGCCACCCCATCTATGGTGTTCTGTTACAGCAGCCTGGACTGAGACAGTGGACAAGGCCAGTGTGAACACAGAGTACACTGCTGAAAATCTATTTCTGATGTGACTTGATTGTCAGGACTTGCATCTCATTGATCCCGAAGCCTTGAACTTTACAGTTTTGTGTGAGCCAGTTCAAGATGGATTGCTGAACGGTCCACCTTCCAACCAAGTCTGCTCTACCACAGCACAGGAATCTGAGAGCAGGGTTGTGGATCTGCATGATATATTTTGGCATTCATGCTCCTTAATGTTAAAACTCAAAAATTCAGAACTCCAGAGTTTAGAAGCAGAAGCATAACAACTGAACATCACGCATAGTCAACTGGTTGAATTAAGATCACCAGTGAGCCTGAGATGCTGAAGTCACTTTTTTTTTTTTTTTACCCAGAAATGTAGTGATTTCTACATGTCACTTTTCTGGATTGACCCTCTCTATCAGCTCAGCCAGTGTCTTTGGAGCTGACAAATGATAAACCAGTTGAAAACTCCAGCCACAGTGATGGTGCTGCTGGACTGGGCTTGTGTCTTTGGCATGTGTTGCAGGGGCCAGAAGTCTGTACATGGACCCATCAAAAATATTGTATTCTTCAGAAATTCTCTTAATTCATCCAGAGGGATTTTGGTGGGACATCTGCCTAGAGGGGCCCTGGCATCAAAGGTATGAGCAGGTACATTTTAGAACATTTTAGAGCCAGTGGCTACTTCTCACCCAGCTGGGTCTCTTCTTTCCTCTCCCCTTCCCCTTCTCTAGAATCTCACTTTCCCACCCTGGGTAGAGTGCTGTGGCATCAGCATAGCTCAAAGCAACCTCAAACTCCTGGGTTCAAGTGATCTTCCTGCTGCAGCCTCCTGTGTAGCTGTAACTATAGGCACCTGCCATAATGCTCAGCTAGTTTTTTTCTATTTTTAGTAGAGATAGGGTCTCTACTCTTGCTCAGGCTGGTCTCAAACTCCTGAGTTCAAACAATCTACCCTCCTTGTCTTCCCAGAATGCTAGAATCAAAGGCGTGAGCTACCATGCCTGGCTACTGTTAAAGAACCTGATCACTGAGTTCCTTGTGAAGATGTCTCCCATCTTTTGCTTGCATTGTCTCATTGGTACAAAGTCACAATTCAGTGCTATAACAGCAGATAACATCTAGTTGTTGGTCTTTTCCTTATGGTAGGTACACTGGCCCTATTCCAAATGCTGGGGACGGATTAGTGAATGGCACTAACCTTGCCTTGTCACTATAGTGTGTATATTTTCATAGAAGAAATGAGTGATGAAGAAGTTGGTAGATTAACAAAATATAATAATTACAGGTTTTGATAAGTGATGTAAGGGCATCGATAGGGTGATGCAATAACGAGCAACTGATGGTGGTGAGAGATGCTGGTGGTGGGAGAGCTCTGTCTTTAGGACAGTCAGTTCCAAAGTGAAGCTGTCTCTGAGGAGGTAAAATTTGCGTGGAGACTTCCAGGTTGAGGAGGAACCGGCCAAGGTTAATTCAAAAAAAGGTGGTCCAGGTAGGGCAAAAGCATGTGAAGAAACAGAGTTGCAATCAGTATTGCTAGAGCTAAGCTGTTGAAGAGATTCTTGTGGGGTAGAGTTAGAGAGGCAGGTGTGGGCGTCGGATCCCATGGGGACCCACATGAGTGGTAGAAAACTGGAGCTTCATTCAGGAGCATACGCATAACCTGTTACCTTATTTACTCTTTATAAGTAGGTGATGAGACTATTCCTAAGGGATTAAGGGTATTACTGAAGTTCATACCACAAGTGCATAGCAGAACCCGGATTCATTTGCTCTCTTTCCAGAGTCCCGCCACTTGACCTTCACATTTTGTCACCATGACATTAGTTGGTTTCTGAGCTGCAAGGGCATCCGATGGAAGATGAGGCCATATTATAGGGATCTACTACACATAGGATCTTAAGGGTTAAAGCCAGGCGATGGTTGTAGCTCTTTTAGCTCCAGATCCAGTCACCATAAACCATGCAACACTGCCTCTGCTGGTTTCCCAGTCTTGCTTTCCTGTAATCCTTTAAACAAACAAGCAAACAAACAAACAAAAAGACCTTGAATTGTGGCAAAATGCACATAACATAAAGCATATCATCTTAACCACTTTTAAGCACACAGTTCAGTAGTGTTAAATGCAGTCACAGTGTATAACCCATCTCCAGAACATTTTCATCTTGCAAAACTAAACCTTTATTTAAAAACAGTTCTCCACTACAAGTCCTTGGAAGGTGCCATTTCACTTTGTGTCTCTGTGATATTGCTCCCCATAGGCACTTCATAGAAGTAGAATCACACTTCTTATGACTGCCTTGTTTCTTACACTTACCGTGGTGTTCTCAAGATCTGTCCATATTGTAGTGTGTGCCAGGATCCCCTGCTTTTGAAGGCTGACTGATATCCAATTGTATATATCTGTGGATAGACTCTTGGGTCCCTTCTACCTTTTGGTGATTAATCACCTATAAATGTGTTTGTACCGATAGCTTTCTGAGATCCGTTCCTGGGGGTATATATACCTAGAAAAGGAATTGCTGGATCAGATGGTAATTCTATTTTTAAATTTTCAAGGAACTAGTATACTGTTCTCGATAGACAGCGCCATTTTGCCTTTCCACCAACAGGATGGAAGGTGCACAAAGGTTTAAATTTCTCCCCAACCTTGCCAACATTTGCTATTTTCTAGTTTTTGGTTTGTTCATTTTGGTAATAGCCATCATAATGGGTATGAAACAGTCATTCTGGAGAATCTTGGCTATTCCTCTAGAAAGTATGCTGTTTACAAAGAAGCGGGAAATATCTCATTTTTTCCCCCATCGACTCCTTTCTGAGGAAAGTGGCACATGTCATTGATAGAATCTCTCCCATGTAGATAAACATGTAGCTTTTTTTGTCCTGAAAAGCTTGTGTACTCAGTACCATGTTTGTGTGATGTTGATGAAAATCCAGATTTTCCTAGAATCCTCAAGAGGTCCTCAAGTTCCTTCTGGTGCAGTTGACTATGTCCAGCTCATATGCATTTAAACATGGCTAGAATGCTATATCTCCCTAACAGTTGCGTGGCCCATAATTAAATGATTTGTAGGAACAATCTGAATTAAGGGCCCTGTTCATCAATACTCCATGAATTATGTAGGCTTATCTTCACTTTTACATTATTTATCTCGGCAGCCAGATGGGTACATTGGGTGCAGTATTCATTACTAAGATATCCAAATGTGGCTCCGGCACACTGACATCTGTGCGTGGTATGACCACCCGTGGGGTGGAGTGAGTATTTGTGGCTGGGGATGATGGGGCCCTCTGCTTCTAATCTAGGCCATTCGGGGGTGCTGCGAGTTCTGGCATTTGATACTTGATCAGTCACCCCCTAAGTAGTTCCAGTCAGAGGTGCCAAGTGCAAGGACCCAGGCGATGCCAGGACTTCGGGGCGGGGGTGATCAGTGTTCTCTGGTGGTGATGTTGACACCGGTATTTCATATCCCATTTGTCTTGGTTCTTAATGATAATGTAAAACTCCTAAGAATAGCAACACCTGCTACCTGAGAAGGAAGCATAGCAGATGAAAATTTGAACAGAGGGGTTTAAATCGTGACTCTCCTACTAACACTGTGTGGCTTTGGGCAAGCAGTTGTTGGTGACTTAGTACAGGGACCTCCTGTGTCAGAGTGGTTGTGAGGATTCATTGAGCATATGCAGGGTATAACATGAAATACCCCAGGAATGTGGATTAAAAAAGAAAAAGATTAGGAGGTACAATCATGCGATACGCTCCAAGATATATTACTGATGAGAATACAAAGGGGATAAATCTAATGGGTTCCTATTAGTGTAGAAAAAGGTAATACAATTATACTTTTTATTTATTTATTTATTTTCTCATGATACCATTTCTGGATGCTTCTCCATAAAGAATTATCCTGGTTCCCCCACACACCCTGAAAAGATGGATGGTGGTAGGGGGGATGATTGAGTATTATTTTATATTGTGATGCTTATTTTTATTTTGTTATGTGCATATATTAATCTCTTTGAAGGAAAAAATGTTTCATTTTCAAAACAAAGACTGATATAGAGAAAGTGCTTCTGAACCATGTGAACATAACTTTTGCAATTACATAGGAACCTCTTTAGTAACCAGTGGGGAGGTTCATCCAAACCCTTCCCAACTTAACGTCCTTTAGGTGCTTGCTTTGTGGACCTGGATGTCCTCACCATTGTTTCCAGCTCTACCCCTTGGCCAAGCTTAGAACATTTATGCAGTCATGAGTCATGAGTCATGGAGGACATGAGGGTCCCACATGCATGATACGCACTTAGCAACTTGGGAGAAGTATTTGCCTCTGCTATTCTCTGAATATTTATGTCCTCCTCAAATTCATATGTTGAAATCACTGCCCTTAAGTTGATGGTATTAGGAGGTGGGTCCTCTGGGAGCTGGTGAGGTCAAGGCTCAGAGCCCTCATGAATGAGATTTGTGCCTTTTAAACGGAACCCAGAGAGCTCCCTCACCTCGGTATCATGGTGGACACAATGAGAAGGTGCCCTCTATGAACCAGGAAGCAGTCCCTCCCCAGACACCAAATCCACCTGCATCTTGGACTTCCCCGACTCCAGAACTATAAGAAAATAAACTTCTGTTCTTTATAAGCTTCCTGGTCTAGGATATGTTGTTATAGCATCCTGAATGAACTGATACAGCCTCAAAGTCAGCATTGGAGAGTTCAGATGAGTCATCAGTTCTAAAACTCTATAGTTAGGATTTATTCCTTTTATTTTTTTTCATAAATGAGCTAAAAATGTTGAAAATTCTATCCTTTTTAAGCCATTTTCTGGGGCTATGTGTTTTCGTCAAGCATTAGGTAGTACAACACTGTTTCTCTGTTTCCTGCAGAGTTGCTCATTTGATTTATCAGAGATGATACTTGGTAATTCAGTTTGATATTGTTCCTTGTATCTGATGATAAACACTTGAGGGAAACCAGGAAATCTATTTTTTATATTAAATAATAACACTGGCCCTTTCATTATCCTTTCAGAATTGCAAATCAACCTTGCTCTCTCAGCAAAGGGAGAGGGACTAAGATTTGTTCAGTGTAGACTCCTACATAATTATGTTATTCAGTGTTAAATATGATACAGCTGTGTTATACAGAACCAGGAGGGGGCAGTAAATTTCCTTTTTTTTTTTTTTTTTTTAGCTGTTATTAAAAATGGATCCTGCGTTTTATGCATAGCAAGATCTCACTTACTGCAGAACACAACTGATCCCCACCCACCCACCCAAGCCAGGGAAATTGCTGAGCTTCATTATGACTCTGCTTTTATGTAATATCCCATTAGTTTTTAAGCAATGTCCTTTTAAATGACTACCTGTAAATGACTAAAACCAAAATTTGCACTTGCAAAAAAAAAAAAAAAAAAAAAAGGCTCTTTTTTCCCCTGTATTTTAAGGGCAGATTGTCTTATGATCCGTCTTAGTTTTTCACATTCTTAAGGAGGTGAAGGTAGAACTGTCACCAGATAAACTGAAATCAAAGTGCGATACTTGGGTGCAGTTAGGTCTTTGTGAAAAATGAAAGAAGGGAATGATGCCTTTCATGACACAGCCATTTCCTGGTCACACGCCACCTCCTCAGCCTGACTTCACACAGGTGTGCACAGCTAGAGGCCGCGCTCCCTGGGGAGTGTTTGGACTGGACCTCGTCCCTGTGCCTTCCTTTCCTTCATCTGCTGGTGCGTCTTCCTTAAACTTATATCTTTGAATATCATTAACTTATGTAATTGCTGTTTCCCTACCAGGGCACCCAATATATCTGGTTAGTTGTAAGGAACACCAGGTTCTCTCTGTGGGATGATTTGGGGGTGGCTTGGGGATTATTATTGGCTGTGCTATAAATGGCTGGGGAAGAAATAAAGGACACTTTCAGGACACAATTAACTCCTCCTAATGGCGCAGCCTGTTTGCTACCCAGAGACTGCGAGGCAGCAGACCCGGAGGATAATGGTGTGTGTTGAAAATGCACCAGGCCTTGCTAGTGTTTAGACTGATACACACACACACACACACACACACACACACACACACACACACACACGGGGTCCCCCCAGAGCAAAAATGAATTAAAACTATAATGCTCCATATATACTGATAATGTTTGTTATCTTATATACAGTATCTTGTATCTCTTATCATTGCAGAAGTCAAATATGACATGAGTATTATTATTTTAATACAGTCTTTTTCTTTCTTAAAATGCGTATACACTTTTTGGCAGCCTCTGTATACACACACACACACACACACACTATGTCACAATTCCATGGAAGGAAGAGGTCAGATTCACTTTTCCTAAAATTCCAACAATCCTAACTTGCAGATTGGACATTTCTGGGCATTTCAAAAGGCTATTAGAGAATATTTTCTTGAAGATGTAAGTTCTCCTTAGTCTTCATTTTACAGTTGTGACTGGTTTCCCCCTCTTCCCCCACCACCCACCGATTCTACTTACACCAGATGAAGCACAAGGCAAAATTAGATTATACATAAATTGCACACTGATTTATTAGCCTGAGCGAGGACTTTAATGAAGGGAAAGGAAGTGGTGCAAACAGGTCTTGGGGGATATGTGTGAGTGGAGTTCTGTTGCTGTACCAAGTTTCAGTATGAATTGAGGATGGGGGTATTCTGCCTCCTCCGTTCTTTAAGGAAGGAATGAGGGACATGTCAACTCCTGGTGCCCCGGAGTACAGCCAATAGGTTGACGTGTGTGAGCACCTCCACAGAGAAGCTGGCTGAGTTCAGGGGAAGCCATCCAGTTTTTGTTTGACAGCCATTCAGAGTCTTTTATGTTTTCCAGGCACTTTGCTGTGTCGCTGCTTTCCTCTTCCTGGGGCACGTCAGTGGGGTTATACTTAAGAGTATTTACCTGGTTTCATTCTGAAATCACACAGGCTGGTTTAGAATCCCAGATCCACCACTTATGCAGTTAGAGATGAAGGGGAGAAAATTCTTTTGATCTGTTTAACTTCTCCGTCTGTAAAATGAGGAAGTAATAATGGTTCTGCCCGCACAGGTTCGTTCTGAGATTTAAATGACATTGTGTCATCAAGATTTCTACACAGAGCCAGCCGCACAAAGAGCACAGCAGTAAATGTCTAATATTTTATTATTATTTTCGGCTGTTGTTCTCATATCCTTTCATGATGCTTTTTGGAAAATTACTTCAAGCAGTGGCACTCCTTATAGGCGCTGTATAACATTAAGTGAAGCTTCTGCGAGACTGCTAGGGTGTAGTAGTTATGCCTTTAAGCAATTTTCAGCTTGGGGAAATAACAAGGTTGCAGTTTACTTATCAAATAGCAAAAACATAACTTGAGCAAATTTCTCTCCTGTGTAAACAGTTACAACCCAATGTTTGGTCCTTTGCCTCTTCCTATAGAGGAGGCGATTTCTTGAGCCCAACTGTATTTTGAATGTTTCATAACCTTGAAAATCGTTCATCGCTATGAAGTAATCCCTTTTGTTACATAACATAAAAGGAAGATAAAGTTGTTAATTCTTGATGCATCTGAGGTGGTGACATGCAGCAAACAGCTCATTATCCCCCACACAAAGCACGATTATTCAGTGTAGGGAAGAGCTGCTTTCAGATTCTGCCTCATATTTGAGCTTGCTTATGCTGGTTAATGTTGGATATTGATTCTGAATAATTCAAATAGCAATAAAATTGGGTTTTCATGACAGTCAATCAGAGGCATTTTATATTTGATGCTCAATGGAAGAAACACACACTATTAAAATAATTGTAGGTCATTAAACTAAATTTCTCTGCATAATCAAGATAGTTAATCTAATTCATGTGCCATTCAAAACAGTAGAAATGGAAGATCTGATGATTTTTTTTGTAGTTGATGAAACACGCATGTATGTGTACATACATATTACATATGTATGTATATACATACATGCAATCAACATAGTATTACTTCACTAGTGTTCATTTCATTAACACAATCAACAAATCTCATGGGGATAACTTTCAATAATCTGTTTGATCTGGTTTCTCAGATATTCCCAGTGGTCTCAGGTGTGATTGGCTTCTGTTGAAATGGAAATACTAAACTAAGGAAGTTTCTTTTTTATGGTTTTTCAGATCATTTTGTTCCAGTTATTAGCCGTCTTTGCTCCATAGACTTACCATATGTGTGTGTGTGCATTATCTATGTCGGTGGGGTTATACTTAGAGTATTTACCTGTATTACCAAGTATTTACATCTTGGATTATATGTATATGTGTTGCACAGTTTTATAGGTGTTCTGGCAGCTAACACAATGAGTAAGATAGTCTTCCAGGAGCCTTCAAATGAACCCACTTACAAAAAATTTTAAATGCTAATTTAGATCACAGAAACAAAATGTTGAGCTATAGCTGCCTAGAAAGTCCAGTATTTCTGCCTCTAGGAATATTATCAAAAGCCTAGAAAGGAATGGGTTTCTTGCTATCTATAAAATGTACCTCATTCCATTTTAATTCAAGACTTACGAACATTGATATGAGAGCTCATAATTGTTTGTTGGATGAAATGTGAAAGTGGAATTCCACCTTACTTGGGAGTTGAGTTTAAAGTCATGCTCAGGGTTGACCTAGCTCTTTCTAGCTCTGAAAGTTCTTTCTAGCTCTAAGAAGGATACTTCTGTGGATAAATGCTGAAATATTTATTGCAGGGCACATGATGTTTGGAAGACAGCTGTTGAAAAAAGAGAATGGCCTGTAATAGAACTTCCTAAAACTTGTAAAGAATATTTGACTCTGAGAAGAGAAAGGTTTATCAAAAATTCAGATCCTGATGCTGATGAATGCTTCTATTTGTTGAGCGTTTTCTTCTAGTAAATAATTTGGAGAGCTTGGATATAATCATGGAGATAATCTTGATGCGTTCTAGATTTGCCTGGGCTGTCAGTTAAAAAGACAGTTCTCCACCTCTGCAATTCCTGATTCCTTTATCTTAAGAAGTTGCTTCCCTAAAAGAAATCTAAAATAATTACCGTATATACTCGAGTATATACGGCATAACTCTTCATCCATCTGGAGAGGAGGAGAGGGCATGGAGGAGGCAAAGTCTGAAGAAAAGAATAAATGGTTTAGATAGGGAAATAGTAGGATTGTTCACAGTGTGAAGAACTCTAAGGATAAGTGCAGCAATGGTTGATGAAAATCCCTTGTATCTCACGTGTGCTCATTTTAGAATACAAAACATTATGTAGTAAAAAGTAGGCATGCAGAATCTCTCACTGTCTTCCCACCCCTCAACCCCCCTTCTCCAGCCTTGAGAAAGAGGTTGTATTCAGGGACGATAGTGATACCATTGGTTAATGAACAGACTGATCATTTTGTGGAAAATCTTCCATAATGATGGAGAACTCTTTCATACAATGCCACTTTCCTGGACCTCAAACCATTTCCAGGCTTGCCGTTGGAGGCGACAAGACCAAATTACTCATTTAGTGGATTATGTAGAGTTGGTACATAGCTTTCATGTTATTAATTGGGAGTTTCTCCTATTTGTCTGAGAAGCAGAACCACAAGTGACCTGTATAAACAACCTCTGTCCCTCCTCTACCTTCTTGAATCAGAACCCCAAGTATGGGGTCTAGGGATTTCTGTCTTTGATGACCCCCCACCCCCACCCTAGATAGCTCCATAATGATCCAAGAACCAGAATTGAAGAACTGCTGGCCTAGTTGGAATCCTTTATGTTACAGAACAGGAAAGAGAGGTTATGTCTGACAAGCCAGGTCAAAAGCCAGAGTCTATTTAGATGCTTAATCCAGGAATATCTTTTAATCTTTGAAAAACTGATTATATCCCTCCCTTGGAAAGACTTCATTGGGAGATGAACACAGGAGTACTCTTGTGGATGGTTAAAATTATTGCAGGGGGGCAGATGTACTGGGAAGAAACAAAGGTCAGCTCCCTAGAGGATCTAGATTGAAAAGCGGAGTCTCATGGTCAGTGGTAGGATGGGTAGGGAAATGGAGTTCAGCTTAACTAAGGATGTGGAAATACTGCTCTGAGCACAGGCAGATACTGACCATTCATCACTGTGGAATGTTGCTGTCTAGCGCATAACTCTACTTCAGCAACGGGATAAATGACTCTGAATCTCATCTCTTATAGACTGCCGCTGCTACCCTCCCTCCCCCTCCTCTGGGCTTGCCATCTTTCTGTGCCCCTGCAGACCTTTACCTGCAGGTATACGTATCTTTATGCCTGAGAGCACGCCCCAGGACTAGGAGAAGTTGCTTTGCCTGTGCATACAGGAGACCAGAGTTGTGGAGAAATTAGCACTCTGGGGAGCAGCCCTCAAGCAATGAAGTGACTTTTGAAAGCTGGGGTTTGTGTATCCAAGCTCCCTTACCCCACAGCCCCCCTCATAATTAAACCTATTGTGTAGCTGGTTTCTATGGGCATCCTTTATTAAAGGATGTGTTTTCTTTCCTGCCAATTTCTCCTTCCCCTAGGGGTGTTCTCTACACTCTGAAACAAACAACTTGTTTTCGAATTCTTGGTTCATTGTCTGCTTCTAGGGGAACCCGAATAAATAAAATATCTTGTGGGTTCCTGGGTTTTCTTGCACAGGTCAAATTTAGCATATGGGAGTAATGTATGAGATTATCTGAGCCTACCAAAGACTAGTTAGAATCAAAAGGGAAGGTGTGTTTTTTGTTTTGTTTTTTGCATTAAAGGATCCGGATAAATTCAGGGAACTGGGTTGGAGGAACTCAAGCTAGGACTTGATGTCTACCCTACATTTTTCCTTTCTTCTCTATCTTCTGCACTCTTTCCATTGCTTCTGCTTTTCTAGATCATTGATTTTCAACCGATGGGCCAGAGCACACTGGTGAGGTGTGAGAGGATCTTAAGTGTGTTGCAAAACTTTTTAACAGTCATTAATTAAATTATTTTCAACATGGATGGAGCTGGAAAATACTCTTCTTAGTAAAGTATCTCAGGAATGGAAAAATAAATATCCAGTGTACTCAGTACTACTGTGAAACGGATTTATAATCACTCACACTTGCATATGGAAAATGAAACACAACTTTAGCCTAGGATTCAGGAAGGAAGGGGAGAGAGAGGGGAGGGGAGGAGGGTGGGTTGATAGAGGGAGGGTTAGTAGGGAGACTATACCTGTGAAGCACATTGCAAGTACAAGTTGGATCTATCAGGTGTAGAACACAATGTCTTAATGCTGCAATTGGGTAAATGAGGTGAAAGCTATGTTGATTAGTAGGATGTAAGCACTCCAATTTGTACAAATAATCAACACATCGAATCCCATAATGGCATAAGTGTATTTATGATCTATGTACAAATGACTTAATTAAAAAAAACTGGAAATAAATAGGAAATTAATAAAAAAAGTTCAAAGCACAGTAAGTATGTCTTTTTTTAAGTCTTTTTTTTTTTTTTTATAAACATAATGTAAGTGTGCCATTGAAGTTTACCTATAGGTATAAGTGTGTCATGAGATAGACAAGGTTGAAAAACTCTGCTCTAGATGGTCTCTGGACTCTTCTCTGTATACATCTGATACCTTCTCTCCAAAGACTTATTTCTCCTGCTTACTCATAGTTTCTGCTTCTCTGTAACCTTAGCTGGTTCATAACTGGAATTACAGTGGTGCCAAATTTAGCCAAGAATCTACAGTGAAATTCCAGCTCCAGCACTGATGGTTTTTGAGCCCCAGGCTCCAGTCCAATGCTCAGGCAGGAGCAAGCTTCTGACTCATGCAGCTTTTTTTCCCCTAGGAATGAACTTCCCTGAGACAGGTGCCAGCCCTGGTCCCTTCACCTGCACTGCACCTGCATCAGGGAAGTTGTTGAGCTCACCTGGTTCATTGCCTCTCTCTTCCAGTCTTGTTATAGCTACCATTCAATGATCTCTGAATGAAAGACTGTTGCTTATTCCAATGCTCAGGTGAGATGGGCATAGGGTTTTAAGTGAGAAAAGAGATTTGGTGTGAAAAGTGATTGCTTTTCATCCCAATCAGGTAAGCTTACCACTAGGACGAGCGCATAGTAGTTCTGCAGGGGAAGGGCCCTCCCTGATAACAGAAGGGTAGTGACCTTGTGGGCAGAAGCAAGGCAAATACTTAGCATTTATATAGGATGTTTCCATCCTCTGTTGCCTACGGCACACAAGCCTGATTTATCCCACGGAAGAACAAACACATGTGCTGTCAGTGCAGCCACAGTGCTGTCCACCTACATTCTTAAAGAGTAAATGATGAACTGGGCTTTTCTGTTGATGGTTTTCCTTTATCTTGGGCCAACATTACTTAAACTTTTCAAAACAAATTGGTATCTGAAAGTTGGTTGTTAAGTTTCATGACAAATGATGAAAATACTAATTTGTGAATAAACACTAATTTTATATGTTTTGCAAAAAGAATCACCATTTATTGACAGTTTTAAAACTCAGGTGCATAGTGTTTAAAAAATTAACTTATTAAGAGATATCCACATCTAGGGTTCCCTTCTACATAAAAGATGCCCCGTAAAGGAAATACATGAAGATAGGCGGCCCAGAAACATACATGGATATCAAAATGTGAATAAGGAACAAAATCGCCTCTTATATTGTAAGAAACCTGTGGGTTAGTTACTTTATGTGCTAACTTGCAGATGCCAGAGCCCCAGTAAACTTTGGTTTTTGAAATTTGGCCTTTTAATAGGATGGAAACAGAAACATAACCTAGGTGTACACAGAATCCTTTCATCCTTCCGTTATCCAGGGACGTGTGTTTGACTGATCTGTAGACCCACGTATCAGACCAGAAACCGCGTCTGTCAGCTGAACCCACTTGTTCCTATAGGCTTCCTGAGAATTGAATAAAAAAGGTTTCATTGAGGGGTTTATGAGAACGACAGGAGAATTTTCCAGGTGAAGCTAGTCAATATATTTGTAATGAACCATTTAATAATTAATACGTAGCAAATATAAATAACAGTTGTAGCCTATAGTGGTTAAAAAGCTGAGCTCTGAAATCTAGTTTTATTCCCATCTCTGCAATTCTCTGCTGAGGGGAGCTTACTCCAGAGCTGACTTTCAGCAGGGACACATGACCGGGATGATTGCGTGAATAGCATCCTTGTCTATCTCTGCGGGTTTCCATGAAGACAAAGTCCATCAGAGAATTTGCAGGGGCACAGTGCTCAGTTCCTGGCACGTTGTTATGACATGTGCTCTTCTTCCTTGCTGTGGTCTTTTTTAGAGAACTTCTACACGGTCCTGAATGTGATGTTCCAACATTATCACTAGCATCACAGAGGTTTCTGCTAGAATCATACAGAGTTCACCAGAGTCAACTTTTTTTTTTTTTTTTTTTTTTTTTTTTTGGTGCTTTTGAGCCTAGCCCACATCCACACAGATAGGCAATTGTGTGAAGTATGGTCTCAACGCCCACTTAATGTCTTAAATGCCCTTCGTGAAGCACTGTGCATGGTGCTGGTGGCAGTTTTGGTGGTGGTGGAGGGGGTCATACAGATGTATTTGTTTTGCTCAGAAGGAAGAAAGAATATTGTCTGGGCTGAGTTGAATTCACAAGATTGCTAATCATTGATTATAACAGCTCTAATTTGCAGAATATTGGCTATCACAGAGCTGTTTTCTTTGCATGGATCATCTCATTTAATCCTCTTAGTAACACCTGTAGGTGAAGGTCTTAAGATCTCCTTGTTACAGATGGGTTCAGGAAGTTAAGCGCTTACTCAAATTCTCCCTGAGTGAAAGTGGCCCCTCTAGGAATTCAGTCCACGTCATTCAGAAGACTATGTTCTCAGGCCGTCTCCTAAACTATCTGGGATTCTGTTTCCACTACTCAGTTATGCCTCCCTTTATGGTACAAGCTCCTCTCCCTACGGATATCTCCTTTGCAATGGAAGGGCCTACTTTGGGCACTAGACTTCTATTGCTCTCTCTTTTCTCTTTTTTCCTTTACCCCTACCCAACTGGGGCAATGTAAGTTATATTTAAGAAGATGCAGAAGGTGGTGTCTGTGGCTCAAAGGAATAGGGCACCGGCCCCATATGCTGGAGGTGGCATGTTAAAACTCATGGAATATTATGCAGCCTTAAAGAAAGATGGAGACTTTACCTCGTTCATGTTTACATGGATGGAGCTGGAACATATTCTTCTTAGCAAAGTATCTCAAGAATGGAAGAAAATGTATCCAATGTACTCAGCCCTACTATGAAACTAATTTATGGCTTTCATATGAAAGCTATAACCCAGTTATAACCTAAGAATATGGGGAATGGGGAGATGGAGGGGAGGGAGGATGGAGGATGGGCAGAGGGAGGGGGGTTGGTGGGATTACACCTGTGGTGCATCTTACAAGGGTACATGTGAAACTTAGTAAATGTAGAATATAATTGTCTTAACACAATAACTAAGAAAATGCCAGGAAGGCTAGGTTAACCAGTGTGATGAAAATGTGTCAAACTGTTTATAAAACCAATGTAAATGGTACCCCATGTTCACATTAATGTACACAGCTATGATTTAATATTAATTAAAAAAACTCAGCCCCCCCCCAAAAAAAAAAGATGCAGGAAAAAAAAAAATATATATATATACACACACACATATATATTGCATACCTATTTTTTTTACAACATCTAGATACATATAATAAAATAGATATAGCAATGAAAAGATGAGTCATTTTTCAATAGTTTTTGATGACTGGTAAATGGTATTAAAATGTGTGTCAAAAATAAAACCGGTGGCTGGGTGCAGTGGCTCATGCTATTCTGGGAAGCTAAGGCAGGCAGATTCCTTGAGCTCATGAGTTTGAGACCAGTCCGAGCAAAAGCAAGACCCAGTCTCCAGTAAAAATAGAAAAACAGAAGCGGGAGGATTGCTTGAGCCCAAGAGTTGGAGGTTGCTATGAGCTATGATGCCATGGCCTTCTACCAAGGGTGACAGCTTCAAAATGTCTCAAAAAATAAAAACTGATGGTTTATTGCTAGATACATAAGTTTTAACAGAAAAAAGTATAGATTTGGGAGTAAAAGACACCTGACTCCTGTTCACCTCAGCCACTCATCAGTGCATTCATCTTGGGGAAGTTACTTGAACTTTACATCTGGTTACTTAGTGTTTTGAATTTGTGAAATTTCACCTACTATCTGGGGGATATTTTTGGTTAAGATTGGGAAGTTGTAGATAGATATATAGATAGAGATAACACTTAATGCAGTGCCTGTCCGAGTGTAGGTATTCAACAGTGTTTCATTCAGAGATCCTTCAGTGGTAGGCATTGTTTGCTGTTTAACTATTTCTTGCTCCATATGGATTTGTATTTGCCCAAAAAACTAACTCCTGTGAATGAGAAGTCCCAGTGTAAGAGTTACCATAATGGAAGATGAGGGGTGGTGACTCTGTGTCCTCTCCCGCTCTGGAAAGCACAGGTGTGAGGGAATTAATTCTGGAACTGGAGCATTACTTACATAATTCACAGGCCTTCCTCCTGAGACCACGGGCGTAAGCAGATGTTTGAAGAATGAGGTAAGGTTGTTTGTTTGCTTACCTTTAACTTTGGGAATAATTGTGATTACTTTCCTGGTTGGGCTACTCAGGTAGATTAACTTGTTTCTTGAAAGAGATTTGGGAAAACATCAGCTTGGTTATCCAAACATTTCTCACCCTACCCAAGATTACACAATGTCTGCTTTGAATTATTTTAGCCATGAAATGAGGGCATGAACAAACATAGGGTGTCCCAGAGGTCACCATACTTGGGAAAATCAACACTCATATCTTATATTTTAAATATTTTTTATATTCATATATGTTTTTATATTATATATTATATAATTTATACCTACATATTTATACTTATATGTTTATATTATCAATATATATTTTATATAAATATCAACATGTAGAGAAATGTTTTATTAAAAAATTTTTTTTTTCTTTTTTTGAGACAGAGCCTCAAGCTATTGCCCTGGGTAGAGTGCCTAGCTCACGGCAACCTCCAACTCCTGGGCTCAAGTGATTGTCTTGCCTCAGCCTCCCAAGTAGCTGGAACTACAGGCGCTGGCCACAACGCCTGGCTATATTTTGGTTGTAGTTTTAATTGTTATTTGGCAGGCCCAGGCTGGATTCAAACCCACCAGCTCTGCTGTATGTGGCTGGCACCTTAGCTGCTTGAGCTACAGGCACTGAGCCTATAAAATTTTGTAATAAATACTTTGTAATAAATGCACATTTAGCTACAATTTCCTGTATGTACGGCAGCCTTTGGGACACACTGTACAATTCATTTCCATGTTGCTAACTTTGAAACCCAGTTTAAAAGGAGAGGTTGCTATTTTTGTCAGGTTGCTGTTCAGGCCTGTTGTTGCCTACTTTATTCATATCTATGTATTCCAGGTGTGGATACAATGGAAAGGGAAAAAGGTGCAGTAGGTGAGATATAAAGTCTGAAGCAATGAATTCTGAGCCTAGGTACAGATTTAGCAGAGAGGAGTGTCATGATTGATTAGTGATGTCTGCAGTAGATGAGGCATTGGGGAGTAACAGCCTCCATGCCCTGGATTTGCCACTTATCTCTGACCTGAAGACTGTCTGAAAAAAGAGGAGCCTTGTTTACATACTATCTAATGAACATCTACCATATGTCAGACAATCTAGTGGAAACTGAAGAGTCAGTTGTAAACTTTCATAGGGTTTACAACAGAGGAAACAACAGAGGCAAAGCCCTAAAGAATATTGGTAAGACTTAGGGATGTTTGGCTAGGTTATGCAAAAAATACATCAAGATAATTTGAACAGATAAAAAGTTACAGTATTCTTGTATCTCTCCATATTTTTTTTTTAATAAAAGTCTAGAGGCTATTGCCCCTAACCTTATTTATTATGATATTTCTTTATAGAAGTCTAAAAAGTTGATTTGGTTGATCTGTTACTTAAATTACCAGATAAAGACTAGAAAAAAATCTTAGACATGTACATGTAAGTATGCATCACAGCATCAAAATAAAATTCAAATATTTAGATGTTAGAAAAGCAACCATGTTATACCTGACCCTGCTCAGCTAGCTAGAAAAGTTATTGTCTGGTGCCTGTGAACTTTCTAGAAGTCATTCCTGCCAAACTTCAGTTTTAAATCTGAATTCTGTTTCTGGGATGTGTTGTCTCACCTGAGGCTCATTGGATGTGAGGGCTTAGTGAAGAAATACAATCAGGAAGGACGAAGAATGATTATCAGGTTCAATATGGGCTGATTTCATTCCTCAGAATGTCTCAGAGCCTTAGGTCTAGCTACTTAAATAATATATGGGATTTAAACAATAACTCTTTAGTAATAAGAGGAGAAATGTCATATCAAGGCGAAACGTACTCAATGCAGAATACAAATGTCTACATACAATAACTAAGAAAATGCCATGAAGGCTACGTTGAACAGTTTGATGAGAATATTTCAGATTGTATGTGAATCCAGCACATTGTGCCCCTTCATTGCACTAATGTACACAGCTATGATTTAACAATAAAAAGTATATAAATAAATAAATAAAAAGAAAGAAAAAAAAGATTATTTATATTTCAGTTAGTAAACCCCTTTCATTCTACAGGGGTGTCCCTAACAAAAACTGATTATCACACACATATGCACAAACACACCCAAAGGTCTGAAAATACTTCTCATGATATCTGACACCACAGATAGGCAAAGAAGTCCTCACAGAATCAGCACATGACCTGTAGTTGCCTGGGTTTCGAGGAAGCAGAACTGAGATTCCAGAGACCAAGGCACCTCATTCTCAGAACATAGTAGCAGAGAGGGGAGTAAGAACTAAAGCAGTCCTTAGGGGGACATGCAGGAGAGTATTTAGAGGATAACAAGTGTGTGTGTGCTAAATAAAAGAGATGTAAGATATGTAAAGCAAAAACTTACAGAACTGAAAATATAAATATACAAATTCACTGTTATAATTATGAACCTAAATATCCAATGGATACTTTTTCTTCCATTCTTGAGATACTTTACTAAGAAGAATATGTTTCAGCTATAGCCATGTAAACATAAAAGAGGTAAAGTCTCCATCTTTTTAAGGCTGCATAATATTCCATGGTATACATATACCACAATTTGTTAATCCATTCATGGGTCAGTGGACACTTGGGCTTCTTCTATGACTTGGCTATTATGAATTGAGCCACAATGAACAATCTGATGCAAATATCTTTGTTGTAAAGTAATTTTTGGTCTTTTGGATATATACCTAATAGAGAAATTGCCATATGGAATGGCAGGTCTGCTGTTAGATCCCTAAGTGTTCTCCAAACTATTTTCTAAAAGGAACATATTAGCTTACATTCCCACCAGCAGTGCAGAAGTGTTCCCTTTTCTCCACATCCATGCCAACAGTTTTAGGATTTTGTTATGGGAGCTATTCTCACTGGAGTTAGATGATATCTGAAAGTGCTTTTGGTTTGGGTTCCTCTGATGATTAAAGATGATGAGCATTTTTTCATGTGTCTGTAGACTGTGTGCCTGTCTTCTTCAGGGAAGCTTCTGTTCAAGTCTCTTGCCCACAATGAAATGGGATCACTTGTTCTTTTCTTATTAATAAGTTTGAGTTCATTTCTCAACAATTGATAGGACAACTAGGTAGGATATCAGCAAGGACAGAGAAGAACTCACCACGTCAGCCAACATCAGTCAGCACTTCTAGAACAATTCATCCCCAAACAGCAGAATACACATTTTTTTTTCCAGGACTCCATGAAAATATACTTTGAAAGACCATTTCCTGGGCCATACACCTCAACTATGTAAAGATACAAAATCTTGAATGTGTTCTCCAATCACATTGAAATCAACTTAAAAATTAACACCATAAAGATAGCAGAAAACTCTTCAAACACTTGGAAACTAAACACAAACACCTAGGTAAATCATAATTGAAGATGAAGTCTCAAGGTAAATTTTAAAAAATACACTGAATTTAATGAAAGTAAACATAACAGTGTATCAAAATCTGTGTGACACAGCCAAAGCAGTCCTTATAGGAACATGCATAGCACTCAATTCTTCCAATAAGAAAGGAAAATTCTAAAATCCATAACAATAGCTTCCACTTTAAAAAAAAATAGAGAAAGAAGAGCTAATTTATAAGACTAAAGCAAGCAGAAGGCAGAAAATAATGAAGATTACAACAAAAGTCAAAGAAATTAAAAACAGAAAAGCAATAGAGAAAAGCTGGTTTTTTGAAAATATATTTTAAAAATTTCAAACCTCTAGTAAGAGAGATAGAAAAGACAAAAAAGAAAAAAAAATAAAAAAAGAAAAGAAAGAAAGAAAGAAAAAGAAAAAAAGGAAGAAGGCAGTAATTCCAGTATCAGGAAGAAAGCAGAGGATATTGCTATAGCCCTACAGACATTAAAAGGATGGTAAGGGTATACTGTGAAGGACTTTGAACATAAAAACTTGGTAATTTTATTTTATTTTATTTTTTTTTTCACTTAAATAGAATTATTCTATATTTTAATGTACGAATTAGTATCAGATGTAGGTTAGAGACAATTTCATGTTTAAGGGTCATGAACAGGTTCGGAAACAAATTTCTTTTTTTTTTTTTTTTGCCTAATTACTTATTTTATTTTATTTATTTTTTCTTTTTTTTTTATTATAGATAAAAATATGCACCATAGATGTGGCCCAACCCATCACTCTCCCTCCACCCAAACCTCCCCCCTCCCTTCCCCTTCCTTGGTCCTTTCCTCATAGTCTTGTGGTATAGTTGGGTTATAGCCTTC
>CAUYPK010148715.1:0-42757 GCA_963574355.1 Loris lydekkerianus | reverse complement strand
TAAATTAGTTTCATAGTAGGGCTGAGTACATTGGATACTTTTTCTGCCATTCTTGAGATACTTTACTAAGAAGAATATGTTCCAGCTCCATCCATGTAAACATGAAAGAGGTAAAGTCTCCATCTTTCTTTAAGGCTGCATAATATTCCATGGTGTAGATATACCACAATTTATTAATCCATTCGTGGATCGATGGTATTAAATAAATTAGAATGTGCAAGTCTTATTTTTGGAGAAGCAGTTGTTACTTTATTTCCTTTACTTAGGTACATAGCTAACAAAAAGTTCAGATAATGAATAAAAGCTTACTAATCCATTTACCATGTGTATATATTGTTTGGATAAACAACTGATTGATGATATCCTTTCAATCAGAAGTTTATTTGTAGGAAATAAAAAGTGTTTGTGAGTGCTTGAGCTAAGGCTGTCAAGAGATATTACTTTGCATAATTATATTGTCTATTGATTCATTTTCCATATTTCTTTGGCTAGAGCATCTTCTGAATTGATTAACACTTCCATTTTATAGTCTATTTGAATTCAAATTTTGATCCAGAAATGCTGCTTTGATTGGACATCCTGATGATCATTTCCCATGGGCAATGTAAGCAAAAGAAAAAGAAAGCTTAGAAGGTTATGGAACTGGGGGCTTGCACCTTACCCTGATTGCTGTACAATGTCTTAGCTCCCTGTTTACGCTTTGTGATGTGTGGTTGAGATAAATCTTATGAGGAGAACCTCTCAGGCTTAACATTTCTTAGCATAATACTGCTCTGAATTTCACCCACACTGAAATGAAAGGAAATTTTTAGCCTCTTAAGTCGGCTAGCTTGTCACTCTTACGCTTCAAGATGGATGTAGACACAGAGTGCCTATTTTCCACAATAGGATCCTGTTGTGCTGAGTGTCAGAGCACATCCCGGCACCTCATCACCATTACTGCTGAAGAAAAAAGATGGTAGTGGTTTCATTGTTGTGAGATAACCTTCTCTGAGTACTCACTATCCTCGTAGCTCAGCAGGAATGCCCCCTGTAATAGAGAGAATGCAAGAGGAAAGCCATTTTCCCAATTGGTGCATTCTTTCTTTTAATCTTGACAAGAGTATTGAGTCCCTCCTTGGTGCCAGCTTCTGTATAAGACCCTGCCAGGCAGAGCCCTTCTGTGCTTGGCTGGAAGGCAGTAAGATGCTAGGGAACAGTGCACTAAGAGTTTGCTCTATGAATAAGAAGTAGAAGGGCATTCCAGGCACAGACAGCACCAGGATGAATGGAAACAACGTGGCAGAATGTGAGCATGTAGAATCCATAAACTGTATGGAAGACTGGGTGTGAAGTTTGGAGGGAAATGTCAGGGAAGTAGGACATACAACCAGGCCTTGCTACAGACTATCATTGTTTCTCCTCCTGTTCATCATTGGTCTTCTACCTTGAATAAGTGGATGAGTAATCTGGGTTCTCACTTGGATCTGCAGAGGCAGTAAATGACATGCTTGGGTCCCAACTCCAGACTATTCAGTCTCTGCAATGAGTTAGTAGTTAATAAGAGGCATGCCACAAGCATTTTTCTTAAAATGTTTACACTGGGGATCCAGGTTGTAATTCCTTTGCTTTGAGGGTAACAGCCTTGTCCTCCACCTCTCCAGCCCCACCAACTACACACACACACCCTGATCTTTATGGAGCTAATGCTCCTCTACCCCTGTCTCCAGGTTGTGCTTCCTGAAAGCTGGAACTGCAGACCCTCTAGGGCCATGCAGTTGCCATTTTACTTCCTTATCCAGGAAGACAGATTTTGGAAGGTGAACTAAAACAGGTAGACAGAGGGTATAGACAACTATTAGTCTCCTTTCTTTCTTTTTTATTTTCTGAGTCTGTTTTTTTTTTTTTTTTTTTTTTTTTTTAATGAGTAGTGACACTCTCAGAGGTTGATTGGAGACCTTGGAGAGCATAACTGTCCTCATTCCCAAGACACGGAGAGAGTCCTCACTCTTAAGATGATTTGGTGATGGTGTCATTACCTCTCAACCTACTACTAGGATTAATTCCAGCATTGAAAAGCATGAAATCTCTTAGGACATGAAGGGCATTCCATACACAGGGCAAAGAGGCATAACTCAACAAAAAACAAAAATAAGCCGAACTTCTTCTACTGGGGAGTAGTATGATGTAGATTTTAAAAGCATGGGTTTGAAAATGTGTCAAATGGTTTATGAAGCTAGTATATGATGCCCCATGATCATATCAATGTACACAGCTATGATTTAATTAAAAAAAAAAAAAAGTAGAAAGAAAATAAAAAATATGCAGAGAAAGCAAAAAAATAAAAAAATAAAAAAAAAAATAAAAGCATGGGTTTGTAAGCAAGACCCAGGTTAGAATCCCCCCTGCTCTGCTTCTTATTAACTGTAGAGTTAATTGACCAATTTACTTAATAAGTTTCCTCTTCAATAAAATCTGGTTCTACATCATTGCTTTTACTATGATAAATAAATAGAAAAATGAATGTAAAACTACCTTTTATAGTGTCCAGCACTTGAGAACTCAATAAATGTTAACTATTATTTTTATTATCATGATTTGCTTTGAAATCTTAGGAGGACATAATGGATGAGTTTACTTTTTGGGCTTTTTTGATCTCTTTTATGTTTTGTTTCTTAAGCTTTCAACAGATATTTGTTAGTTTTTAATTTTAAAAAACTTAACTTTTCACAGGGTGCAGCGGCTCACATCTATAATTCCAGCACTCTGGGAGACCAGAGGTGGATCTCTTAAGCTCAGGCTTGAGACCAGCCTGACCAAGAGCAAGACCCCATCTCTAAAAATAGGGAATTCCTATGTTGTGGCTGGCACCTGTTATCCCAGCTACTTGGGAGGCTAAGGCAAGAGAATCACTTCAGCCCAAGAGTTTAAGGTTGCTTTGAGCTGTGACACCATGGCACTCTACTGAGGGCAATGAAGTAAGACCCTCATCTCAAAAAATAAAATTAATTAAATAAATTAGCTTTTATTCCTTTTGGAGGAAATATGTGTATAATAAATTCAATGTGAAGGAATAGTATGTGCATGATGTCTTAGGTATTGGAACAACCAAGAGGTTAAGGATTATCCTCTATAATTTTAAAGGTTCTATGGGGGAAAAAAGGTGAAGTCCATAGAGTTTCAAACTCTCACAAATGTAATTTTGTTTATAAAGTTACAAATTACCCACTTTGATGGACAAGGAAAAAAATGCACAGGAGACATTTATTGCTAAAACGCTCTGATGAAGTTAAATCTCCAAAACAAAGACAGTGTAGGAAATAGTCACGTGGATGTTAGAGGGGTTTTTTTGTCTTTATTATGATGTGGTGTTTTGAATGCAACACAAATAAAGACTAATGCATTAACTTGCCTGGTGGTAGATATTAAATCAATAAAATAAGGAACTTTCTAAAGGAAAAAGGAATAGCCATCTGAAACATAATGGCTTTGTTCGTGGGAGATTGCTTGGGTCAATGCAAGATAATCATTTGGGATGGTATTTTGCTCTGCTGTGGTCACAAATAAATTGCAATGTTTTAGTAGCCTCACAGTAGGGAAGTTCATTTCTTGTTCACATAGAGTTGCTGTAGGTCTGGCAGCTCTTCCCGGCAAACCTCCTCTGAACAGTTCCTGAACGATTGACCCTGTTTTCCTCTGTCTCTACCATCTCAAACCATGTCCTTCATAGTCACCTTTGAGGGGAGAAGACCCACTGGTTCTTAGCTGCTTGTATTAGAAATGAGAAACACTTTTCTCTCACGTTTGTGTTTCCCGGTATTTATTCTTAGGTCCCATCGTATCTGTGAGGAAGTCTTGAAAATGCTGTCTTCCTATGATGTAAGAAACACATAACACTTTCTTGACCACTAAAGTGTACGTAAGGGTTGGATTATAAAGTAGTCCTGAATCATCTGTGTGAAATTCCAATGATTCGTAATTGTGAATTTTTACCTAAAACATGTCTGAAAAAAGATATTTAAATTGCAGAAATAGGTACTAGTCACAGCTAAACTTCAGTGTCTGGTGTGTATAAAAATGTGTTGTGTCTTGTAGACTTCCACACCCAGGTATGTATGAGTAGCAAGAGGCTTCTTGTATAAATCTCCTCTGTATGAACAGGTAGTTGCACTTGACATTTGTTTTTCTTGCTCAAAGCCAGCTCTAATAGCTCAGCTAGGGAGATAATATGTTGAGACAGATATATGCAAGTCAATCTTCTATGCATATTATTTCTACCTCTATAAATGATTCCACACTTTTTGCCATCTCTGGGAACTTAATTCTCCTCATCCCTTTATTAAATCATCTTATATCCTGTTGTTTTGCTTCCAAATGTCTCTTTAGATGTGGGTTCTTTTTACCAGTCCAAATGCCTTTTTTTGCTTAATGAAGGACCTCATATTTTTATCTTCAAACTAATTAATAAACTCATTTGTGTTGGTCTCTTTCTTGCAATGCCTCTTCTTATGCAGCTAGCTACCAATATCATCCACCTAAAGATGGAGACAGTGGACTATTGTAGTTAGGCAAATTCATTTTAGTGTGAGATGACCTGGAACTCTGGATTTTTCTTGACAGTGATCTTTATTTTTATCATCCATTAAACAGGAGTTAAGAAGACTGGGTAGGTGTAAAAGCAGGGTGATGTATGTAAGTATTATACATGGGAGTATTGTGGGATAAATGAATTAGAACAGACAGAGATTATAGCTGCATACTTAACACCTTTAGTCAGACAGTGGCTGTAGCTGGATACTTGTATCTTTAATTGCTGGGTCCTGGGTGGTTTGGGGAGTATCCTTGAGAAGGGACTAAAGAAGCAAGGTCATGGATTAGAGGACATTCCATTAGGTTTGGGTAGTGATTATTCACCATCAGTGTAGAAGCAGAACATCAATAATGTTCATATGAGCTACCTTCAGTTCAACATCAGCCTTAGTTTAGTTAACTCATTGAAAACATTGAACATACAGTACGATCAGCCTAGGTTAGGAAATGCTGCAGTACCAAATGAATGTCAGTTGTTGACAAATGGAAGTTTCTTTTTCACCTGTACAAAATGTGCTGCAGATTCCATTGACTGTTCTCAGAATGATGGACCTGGCTGAGGAAGAGCGTGTGGAGATTTGTCCATAGACTCTACAACACTTAGCCCTGAAGGTGGTCCCTGTCACTTCTGCACGTATTCCATTGACAAAATCAAGTCAACTGGCCGTAGTCATCTTCAGGAGAGTGAAGACGGGCACTTTTTCTGTGTGCTCAGAAGAGTTGAGTGGCGCATACTGGAGGGCCAGGGTGCTGTCCAAACAGAGTGACTAGCACAGTGTTTCTCAATCTGTGGGTCGCGACCCTTTTTTAATGATGAAAATACATTGCAGCATTAGGAAGGTTGAGAACCACTGGTAGCACTTCATTAAGTGCTCCAGTTATTATTAAAGCATACTCTGATCATTCCATTTCTCTGTTGAAATATTGTATTGGGTCTGCTTTTACCCCCTTTTCAATACCCAAACTCCTATTGTTGTTAACGCTGGCCATGATATAAATCCTAACTACATTTCTCTATATATGTCCTACTACTTCACTTTACCTCTGGTCTACTAAAGCTGAATTATTTGTTTTCCATCAAGCCACTGCTAGTCTCTTCATTGTCTCTGATGGTAGCTTTGACTTAAATGCCTTTACTGAATCTCCCCAGGCCCTTATCTTACATAAGGGCCCTCATACGTTTAGTCATCAAGTTCAAATGCCTTAAATTTCCATTCCCACTAGGATCTTTCTTAGTAATAAATTCCATTAACTTTTATGATGCTATTAGATACAAAGTTGTATTGCAGTCATCTTTGTACATGACTATGTATTAATACAATTATAACCTGAAAACTCTTTGAAGGCAAGTTCCATGCCTGATTTACCTTGTAGCCCCTCTTATGAGTATTTTACTCAGGACAGTTCAATAATAATACTAACAACAATAATAAGAAGAATGATACCAATGTTAAATTAATGGACAAGGCAACCTGCTATAGGAGAATTAGCATTGAACTAGGGATAAGAAATTCTGGATTTTTAGCTGCAGCTCAGGTACTAGTAATATCACCTGAGCAGGTTGTTTCACCAAATGGAATCTCAGTTTTCTCATCTTAAAGTGGAGACAAGTTTAACTGCCTTTTCTCTCTGTCTTACAACATTGTTGGGAGAAGCAAGTCAGATGAGAGTGGGAGGATAGTTGGTCTTTATAACAAAATAATAGAAAAATGACTAATTCATAGTTTTTTAACACAGACTAAAATCTATCTCTCTGTTTGCTTCCCCTCTCCAGCCAGCTGTCCCCACCCCCAACCCTTGTAGATTTCTCTCCCTTGAGAACCTAGTGGAACAAAAAGAAATGTGAATTCTCTTTAAATTTCCTCGGCTCTCTGTCCTTTAGAATTTATTCCTGTAAGCTTCATGTAATTTCTGAATGTCCCTGATAGATGAATAATCAGGCCTAAGGATTGAAAACACCTGGAAAAATGTCTGTCTGCAACCTTGCCTAAGGGAAACAGAGACAGAACCCTTCACATTGATAACACCTTGTGAATTCAGCTGCAGTTACCGCCCTCCCCTTAAATTCGGCTACTCAGTGGCCCCTCGGCTGGGCATTCTTCCTTTCTCTCTTTGGAACACCTTCGAGTTCTCTCCTCCTTTTCTCTCCCCCCCCACGTCCTTCTCTGCTCTCCTCTCTCTCTCTTTCTTATCTCTCTCCCCCATCTTCTCTAATACAAAATAAACTTATATTTTTGTATCCTAATCTTGGCCTAAAGAAATTCTTTTCTCATCCCACATTCAGCACCAGCTGAGCAAGGAAGCACTTCCACGCCCATCAATGAGACCGTAGTATGTGAAAGCTCTTTGTATACATCATCCTCATGATCTATCAAAGCTAAACTCTGATTTGGGGGCTATAGTGGCTTAATTATTCCTTAATATTTAATTCTGTCTACCATTCTATTGTTTTCTCAAAACGTTTTTGTTTGCTTGTTTATTCTCCTTTGGGTTTCATGACATTTTATGTCCCTGGTTTTCTACCTATGTCACCTTTGTTGGTTCCTTTCATTTTGCAATTTCTCAAGGCCTGGCTTTAGCCAACCTTCCCTATATTCTTTTGCTAGATGAATTCATTTATATTTTCTATGTACAAATAACTCACAAGTATTTACATCCTGCCAGGATCTCTCATATGAAGGACAAATCTTTAAATCCAAGTTCTTTCTTGGTGTCTCCACTTGGATATATTAACACATGGGAAGCACAACACTGCCAAAACCACTTTTGGTTCTCACTTGCCCTCAGAAGCCTTCAGATTTTCCATTGTTTATTTTTCAGCAGATGACACCACCGACACCACTGCCTACATAGTTTTAAGTGTCAAAGTCTGAGTTTTATTCTTCCTCCTTATTCACAATATCAGCAAGTACTGGCATGATCCAAACTTTTCCATGTCCTCAGTGTTCCATTATTGACGCTATAACCAACTCCCCACCACATCTTACCCTTCCCATGGAAAAACTTCTGGTTTTGTTTGTTTGTATAAATTCATGGAAATACTTTCTAAACTGGTATTTCTTTCCTTCATCAATCTGTTCCCTATAGGGAAACTCTGAAAAGTAATTTTTTTTCTTTATTAAATCATAACTGTACATTAATGCTTTTATGAGGTACAAAGTGCTGATTTGATATACAATGTGGAATGCTTCCATCAAACTAATTAATATAACTATCTCCTCGCTTACTTAATTGCTATGGTAAGACATTTGTATTCTATTCTCAGTAGTTTTGAAATGTACTATTGCATTATGCACATTAGGTGAGGTCACACCAAATACCCTTCCTCCTCCTGGCCTCTGCCCTCCCTTCTCCCTCCTATTCCTTCCTTCTTTCTGGACTATAGTTATGTTTTACCATTCATATGAATGTGCACGTCCTCTACTAGGTATATACCCAGATGATCAAAAATCATTTTACACCAGAGACATTTGCACCAGAATGTTTATTGCAGCCCGGTTCATAATTGCCAAGTCATGGAAATAGTCCAAATGCCCATCAACCCATGAATAGGTTAATAAATTGTGGTATATGTGCACCATGGAATACTATACAGCCATAAAAGATAGAGATTTCACATCTTTTATGTTTACCTGGATGGAATTGGAGCATATTCTTCTTAGTAAAGTATCTCAAGAATCTCAAAAGTAAATCTTATGCTACTCCTTTAAATGGTTACCATTGTTTTTGGATAAAGATTAAGTTCCTTAATATGTCCGTAAAGACCTTGCGTGAGTGCTGTGCCAACCCTTCATGTCAATCTTCTAGCAAACACTACTTGCTCTCTATAACTTTAACCTCAAACCATCATAGATATTAATTTAATTCTTACTGGTTAGATTAGTCAATCAATATATGTATGTTTTCCTCATTGGAGTTTTTAGTTCCATAATGGTAGGAGAGATGATCTCTTTCTTTTTAAGCAAAGTTATAGCTCAAATAACTAGCACTGTGCTTTGCATATATATTCAATATATATATTTTTAATATATATTCAATATATATATTTTTAAATGAATGAAGAGTTCAGTAGGCAAGCTGTTTGTCAACGGCATATTGAGAATTACTCTGCAGTGGATACTAATAAAGACATAAAAAGTACAGATATGAATGGGCATGGTTTTACTTTCAAAGAAATCAGGATCTATTGATAAATATGCCTATAAACATTTATGGTGCAGGGAAGATTTTGCACTGAGGAGGCAGTACAACACCTCCAGGAAAACAGATTGATATATATGGCTTGATAGAAGAAGCTTCGGGTCTTGATCTGTGGTTTTCTGGAGGACACACGTGTGACATTTTTTTAAACCTTTCAGTTCTATTCAGTTGTAACCTGTTCAAAGATTTTAAGTGTCCTTCATTGTAATCTTTCTTTCTCTGTAATGGGTCTCAGGTACCGTTCTTGAAATATGTTCAAACCTTAAAAATTGTAGAATATTCAACAGATTTTCAACATTTCAATTCCCCCTGGTCTTTGCTTTCAGATCTAGCTTTATCTCCTCTTTATGTCTTGGATTTTTGCTGTGACATGTTTTTGTCATTTGACTCAGTTTATTATCATTGTTTGCACATACATATGTTGTTTTTGTACAGATCTGCTAATCTTTTTTATTATTTTTTTTTTATTTTTTGGCTTCTAGGTTTTAAATTCTATTAAGAAAACCCTGCCCTTAGCTTCATTATTTAATTATCAAACATTTTCTGTAAAGACATAATTCCCTTAACTTATAAAGGACTTATACTAATCCATAAGAAATATACAAATAAACCAATAGAAACTAAAGGATCAAACAGAAAAACAATACAAATGACAGTCTTAAAGAAAAAAAAAATTATCTCATTTGCAATTAAATAAATTAAGTAACATGAAATGTATGATCTGCTCAGGTAAGAATAAACACTTTATCTAGGTTATAGAGCATTGTTTATTAAAATAAAATTATTATTTAGGATGAAAACTAATACAAACATTTGAAAAATTAACAGTGTCAAAGTGGAAAAGTACATGTGATGTTTTTAACAGCCATTCTACTGAAATAAATTTAACCAACAGGTATATTTTCAAAAGCATACAAGATATTTCTGTAAGAATTTCTTTTGTACCATTCTTTGAACTATCAAGTAAAAAACTGTGGGCAGCATGCTATATATGCATTAATGAGACATGATGGGCTAAATCACATTGATTCAATCAATGAACAGTATACAGGTCAAGTAGCTGAAACAGGCAACTATGTGTTTGTGTAGAAATCACTAAGAAACTTATGAAAAGTCCACAGTGAATAACTGGTGATTACTTTATATGAATAAAAAGCATTTATGCAAAAAATATATGCATAAAACAATGACTTGAAGAAAACATGATAAAAATGTATTGAGTGCTTTTGGGGAGTATTGGCTGCGTTCTGGGAGGAGTGAGGTTGGAAAGTAAGGGAGGGAATAATTATCACTTTTCATTTTATAACTATCTTTACTCTATTTAAGTGTTTTTACTAAGTATATGTATTACTGTCATTTTTAAAATAAAAATTATGGAATTGCACTACTTTAATTCCTATGATTTACTAAAGAAACCTAAAGCTAAGGATGTTCAATATTCTTTCTCATTTTATGGAAGCAGGTCCCACACTTGCACATATTTAATATTGTACAATTGCTTCTCTTTCATTTGAAGTGTTGCCCTCAGCACTTTTTCACTTTTTCCTGCCTTCTCCTTACTGAATCTATCCTCATTGGCTGCCAATTCTGCTGTGAAGAAGCTCTTGGTATTTTAGGATTGTGCTCCTAAAATGAAGTCAGCCATTTTTGTGTGTGGCGGGGGATGGGGGGGGGGGGATTGTACTGTCCTTAAGCATCGAAAGTTGCTTCTGTGGATGCTTAATAAAATGAACTCAAGCACAGACTCAGAATGGAATGACTATCCTCCCTTGCATTCCACTGTGTTGTTTGTGTATTTGCAGAAATGACACAATGTATACACTTTCTTTAAATTTAGCATTCTTTCTTTCACCACTCTTGAACTTTAAAGTATAGTATTCTAAAATTTTGAAGGCTGCTTTAAGAATAAGTGACTTGGCCAGGCACTGTGGCTCACACCTATAAAGGCCTAGGCGGGTGGATTGCTAGAGTTCAGGATTTCTAGACCAGTGTGTGTAAGAGCAAAACCCTATCTCTACTAAAAATGAAAAACTGAGGCAAGAGGACCACTTGAGCCCAAGAGTCTGAGATTGCTGTGAGATATGACATCAGAGCACTCTACCAAGGGCGACAAAGTGAGACTCTGTTTAAAAAAAAAAAAAAAAAAAAGTGGCCAGATGAAAAACAGAGATAAAAATAGCTTAAATCCTGGAAGATATTTTTTTTTAATTATTTTATTTATTTATTTATTTATTTATTTATTTATTTTTATTATAGATAAAAATATGCACCATAGATGTGGCCCGACCCATCATATTTTATAAGCTTTGAACTTAAAGACGTCATTTAAAAGAAAAAAAAAAGTTTATTTTTTTTGTTTTCCTGCATTTATTCAGGTTTCTTCCTTTTCTTTAAAATGTTTGATTCTCATTCCTCTTTCCCTTCAATTTTTATAGAAATTTTGGTAAAACGCATATAAAAAATGTAAATACCTGATCAGAAGAGTTGCTTAAGAAACGTCTCCGCTGAAACCAGCACTTTACTATGAGTGCTAGCTGCTTAACAAGTCAAGGGTGTGAGGAGCTATGAATAAAGAGGGAACATTTTGCCATGAATTATTCAGTTAACCATGGGATGCTGTTATCTCCACTTCAGTGGCTTTTAATTGCACATGTAAGAATTCTGCTTATCTGGCATTCAATTTGATGCCAAGGTGCTGCCTGCCCCAGCAGGGTGGGAGGCAGGAAATGAGGATCTTATCAGACAAGCAGCTGCCATTCACAAATGCATTAAGGGACGTGGCAGAGGATGGCAGGGAAGGAAGGAGACAGACATGGAAAATGGCAAGGAAAGGACAGGCGAGAATATGGGATGTGAGATTGTCTTTTACTTTTGTTCTTGTCACTCACTGCTGAATTTTGAGTGAAAAGTCAAACTGGGTGTGCTCTCTAAATCAACCGCATCTCCATGCTTAGAGACCTACAGTTGATCTCTGGGGCAGAGATGGCCAGCTGCTCTTTCAAGCCAGTGTCTCAGAGAATCTGGTATTTTTTAAGTCTAAGTACAGTTTCCTTGACTCAATGTTGAGAAGCTTGTGGTTTAAATTTTTGAAAATCTATTTAGGATAGGCTTTTTTTTTTTTTTAATCAAACTAAATATTTTCCCTGAAATGTTTCCTAATTCCAGTTTCCCAGTGGAGATATCTTTTGTCGTCTATGCTACAAATTTCCCAATAACCATTTATTTACAAAATACCATTTACAATATTTTCAGAAGATTTACCTTGGCTTTGGGAGAATAGCAAGCTATTAAATTGCTTTTTGTGACAATAGAGTACATAAGTCAGAATAGCAAATAATGTGTGGAAAGTGTATAAATGTCAAGGTGCCTGTTTATGAAGTACCGTCCAGTTAGACGTCATTCTGAAAGCAGCAAAGAGCCAGAGAAAATTTTAAGCAGGAGGGATATTATCAGATTACTGATATAGAAAAAACGGTTCTGATGACAGGATGACATTGTCCCTTTGTTATATTCCTTAATGGAGCTCCACCATTAAAAAAAAAAAAAAAAAAAAAAACCTCTTATATTAACTTTTCCTCTGGAGCCAAATCAAAGGGACAATATAATAACTGAAACAAAAAGAGTTGGAAGAGAATTGAGACCTCTTTTATATCCTCTCATTTTTGAGATATGTAACTTTAGACAAGACTTTTCTCCTCTCCCATACCATCTCTTGGTATGCCAAGAGCCTAAAACATTTCTGAAGCGTAAGTAATATATCCTAAATGTTTATGAAATAAATGGATGGATGAGAGTTTATTTCTGTGGGCTTCTGTGTTTTTACCTAAGTAAGGAGAATGGAACCAACTTCCACTAAACTATGCAAAGAGACGCAGGCATGTTTAAGTCAAGTGCACAACTAACTATAATGCTCCTTTTAAGTGTGGTGGGAAAAGTGAAGCTAGGAATCAGCTTTCAGCTATCTTATTCTTCAGTGCCTTATTTTCTTCATTTTGATCAACTCTTTCTTTCCCACCTTCTCCTTTGCTGGATCATTTTTTATATTCCTACATTTCAAATGCCTTGTTTTGAAGGATCTCATCCTGGGGCCTCTTGTCTTTTCTCCTGAATACAGAAGTAACACATAGGTATTTGTAGTTCAGATATATTTCCTGACCTCAAGACTGAAGATGTGACTGCTCATTGGACATATTTCCCACCCACCTCCACCCCAAATACTTTTCTTCTCCTACTATTCCATTGGCCTTTTCCTTTCTTGGTGTTTTGAAAATAATAATAATCATCATCATCATCATCATCATCACCCCTGGTTCCCTGCGGCACTGACATCTGGTATAATCTTTTCAATGGGTCTGGGTTTTTCCAGAAAGCAAGCAGAACCGTTCAATTAGGTTGTTTTTAGTTTATGTCCAGTGAAAGTCCTGGAGGAAAGGAAATATGTGAGGGGTTGTAGTTGGGAAATATAGAACAAAGAAAAGTTTGTAAATTAAGCTCTCAGATCTAACAGTCCCTTTTTTCTTTCTTATTTTGAAGAACTTGTGCCAAACAACTGTCTTTTGTGTCTTTTCAGTCTACTATCTGAAGTCTTTATTTCTTTATTATAACTCAGGGAAACACTGAGCTCCTGACACATTTTCCCATATTTAAATCTTGTGCATTGATGCCAAGCTTGGAACATACTAAGTTTGCTAATTAATAAACAAATGCCTCTCAACATGTTCCCAGGCCATATTTTTGCAGAAGGCTGAAGCCACTGTTCACGAATTCACTCTTCATCAACTTACCTTTGATGTTACCTAAGTCTCCTGTCCATTCTTGATTCTTCATCTCTTAAGGAAGGAGTAACTCAGATTTCCTAATTCCTTGCTTTGGTTACTAGTTTTCCAAATACCTATTACTTTGTTTCTCCTAGTTCCCCTTTGTTGGTTGTCTTGATTCAACAAAGACTGATAAAGTGCTACATTCTTAAGTAATTTCTTCTCTGAATCAGTACAATATTACTCTTTGTATACCAAGATCACCTGTTTTATTTATTTGGGGGAGGGGGCTAGACTTCACTGGGGTGTATTGTTTCATAGCTGTGTCCATGATTTTTATAATAGCTGCATTAGGTTACTTGAGGGCTGACACCATGTTATGCTCTCTCTTATCTGTCTTTATCCTAGCACAGGGCCTAATAGAAGTCCTCAATGTGTATTTGAATTGAGTTCAATTAAATTTCTATTTGAAACTTATACATTGATATAAATAAGAACAAATTTCCCAAAAATCATTGTAAATTGCAAGTTAATCTAAAGTTACACAGTCATGTGGGTCCATTAGAAGAGTTTAGATAAATTCTGTAGAAGAAAATTAACATTGAGCATATCATTAATATTTAGATGTTATTTTTCTGAGAAGAGTAGCTTGAACATATGAGAAGTGTCTTCATATTTAGGAGACAAAAAATCCAATTGATTGATTACAATGTTTAAAAATCTTTCCATGATCTTAAACTAGGTAAATACTAAAACTTGGGAAAGCTTTTCCTATAAAAAACCTCTTTTTTTTTTTTTTTTTTTTTTTTGTGAGACAGCATCTCACTCAGTCGCCCTGGGGTTGAGTGCTGTTGCATCAGAGCTCACAGCAACCTCAAACTCATTGGCTCAAATGATTCTCTTGCATCAGCCAACTGAATAGCTGGGACTAATGGCTCCCCTCACAACTCAAAGCTTTTTTTTTTTTCACACTTGCTCAGACTGGTCTTCTGAGTTCAAGCAATCCACCCACCTCAGCCTCCCAGAGTTCTGGGATTATAAGCATGAACCACCACTCCACTCCTGGCCTCAAACACCTCAAAGGTTTTTCATGGCTTTGGGAAACGTGGCTATTAACTTGTTAATGGATAGAAGGGACATTGTTCTCAATAGTAAAAAGTAACTATTCAATGCCTGCTATTATTAGTTTTCACCTAAACTTTTGCCACATTCACCCTTTTTTCATTGCTATAAAATTTATTTTCTCTCATAGTTTTGTTAAATTAGATAGTTTTGTTATAAGATTTCTTTGCAAACTTATTAAAAAAGTCACAGGAAATTGATCACAGCAAACTCTAGTGAAAGTCTTTGTTTCCATGGCAACCATAACAAGTTCTCTGTATCTTCTCATGAAGAGATAGAACCAAAACTACCACTAAAATACAGACAGAGGCCAGTAAGGAATTAACACACAAGCACACTCATTATAGCAAAAGTAATAGGGCTGCCATCATCCGTCATTAAAGACTTAATTCAGGAATGTAAGCAGATTTTTCAATACCTAGTAAAAAAACAAATGGAGAGGCCGGGCATGGTGGCTCATGCCTGTAACTCTAGCACTCTGGGAGGCTGAGGCAGGTGAATTGTGTGAGCTCAGGAGTTCAAGACCAGCCTGACCAACAGCAAAACCTCTGTCTCTACTAAAAAAATAGAAAACCTGAGACAAGAAGATCACTTGAGCCCCAGAGTTGGAGGTTGCTATGAGCTATGATGACACCATGGCACTCTACCAGGGGCGACAGCCTGAGACACTGTCTCAAAAAAAAAAAAAAAAAAAAAAATGGAGAAACATACAAACTCTGCAATAACAATTATTAATTTAGAAAATAAAACGTGAAGGTAGTGTAAACTGTGAGAGTGGTTTTTCTGAGTACCATTGATATTGTAGTCTTGGAGTCAGCAAGTGCTTTTTGTGAAAGGCCAGATAGTGAGTAAGGAAGGCTCTGCAGGCACATGGAGATGTTGTCAATACTTGACAATAAGTAAACAAATGGATGTGTCACAACAAAACTTCATTTAAAAAATATGCAATGAATCATAATTGTCCCATGATCTGCAATTTACCAATCTTATTTAAGCTGAAGGTAATATTATCTTCATTTCATTTCTTTTTCAGATGAGCAAAAGGAGGTCCTAAGAAATGACGTAGGTTGAGGTCAGACAGAATGAGAACACAAACCCAGTTTGTTGAATTTTAAAGCCTGACTCCTAACAGCTATTCTTTTTAAATAATAGGTGTCATGCATCAGCCCTTAATCATTGGACAGCAGTCTGCTATACTATTTTTAAATGACTTTGTTTAACTTATAAAATCCCTATGAAGTAGATACAGTTAGCACTCCCTGTGTGTAAAGGAGAAACCAAAACTTGGGAAATCTAAGAACATATTCCAAGGTCAATAAACAAGTGACTCTGTCTTTGTTCAAATTAACTCATTCTATTTAAGTCAGCAAGGAGAATAATGAAATCATTTTATAAATGTGACCTCAGTAATCTCACAAATATATAAACGACCATGAGCATTTAAAGGGCTCCTGAATTCTGGTAGTTGCCCTGAGACTTGCAAAGCTTATTTCTTAATCTGAAGCTTTACTTTGATTGTAACTTGATTTCCATTCACTCTGCTTTATGAGGAGTAATTTCATGAAGAGGCAAAAAGGGTAATTGTGGTGTGCAGTTAACTAGAATTTCTAATTAAAATCATCCTAAAAAAAGAAAACAGCCAATTCCAATAGAAGAGTAATTACTAATCTGTAAATTAGAGAAACTGTATACTGCAAGATTTCTTTTCCCCCCGTGGATTGGAAAACATCCAGTTTAAATTAATGTAACATGAATAAAGGGTCTCACTTTGGATAATGGGAAAATATTCATGGCAATAGATTGGGTTTAATTTGGCCAAATGTAATTCAGTTATGTACTGGGGATTCTGTAACTGACAGCTAATCTTTTCTCATTTCCCTTTTCCCCTTTAATTTCTCCTTTCTAAATTGTTGGCACAAGTTTGATTTTCTCAAATTAGGGCTCAGTAACCCTGCCAGGTTTTCATGACTGCAAGTACATACATGTGCTGGCATGTGACTGGCAAGGTCACTCCTGTGTGCTAATGTATACCTGTGAGTTTATGTCCGTGTCTGCGTTAACTTATCATTTCTACTCCATGTTTGAGCAATAGCCATTTCCCCATTAACTGATTTCATCAGTCTAGGAAAGACTTAGGCATTTTTCTCAGGGAAAGAGGGCATATGCCAGGAGCATTTTCTTCCCTGATTCCTAGGTCTAAGCCTTAAATCTATTTTCATGGGATTTTTGACCAGTAAACAGGCAGTCTTAGGTGACTAGTCTTCAAACTTCACAATTATTTTAATAACTGAAGTATCATTCTGAAGTCTTGCATCTGTTTGTTTTGCATTTGTGACTGTGATTAAATAAATAAATAATCATTTGGGGAAAAAAAACCCCAAAACTTATTTATCCATATGGGAGTAGTCAAAATACTGGGTCAAGCTGTCTCTGAAAATAAAGCTAAGATCTTTCTTAGTATATTATTAGTACAGTCTTTCCTTACCATCTGTGGGAGATGAGGTCTAGCTCCCTCTAGGACACCAAAATTTAAGGATGTTCAAGTCTCATATATAATGGCATAGAATTTGCATATAATCTACGCACAGCTTCTAGCAACCTTTAACTCATTTCTGTTTTACTTATAATGCCTAATGCAATGCAGATACCATGTAAATAGTTTTTATACTATTTATATTTAAATATTTTTATTAGTTTTTATTATAATATTGTTATTTTTATTGTTTGGTTTTTGAATACTTTCCATCTGAGATTGTTTGTATCTGCCTGTGGATACAAAAGGCCAACTGTACCTTTATTTTTAAGCACACATGATATGTACGTATATATTTTAAAATATATAGACATATTACAGAGCAATTTTAGATTTATGGAAAAATACAACAAAAAATACAAAGTTCCTACCTAATTCTCCTTATGGGTTCCTTTATTATGATCACTTGTTATCATTTATGAATCAATATCAAAATGCTATTATTAACCAAAGTCTGTAGTTTCCATCTGGGCTCACTCTTTGTGTCATACAGTTTCATGGGTTTTAACAAACATCAGGAGTAGATACATAACATCATTTATAAATTCATTGCTCAAAGTAATACCGAATAGTTTCACTTCCTTAAAAAAAAAATCTTTCTTTCACTTGTTCATTCTTTTGTCTTCCCTGGAAACCAGTTTTGTTGTTGTTGTTGTTGTTTTGATGGTTTTTTGGTTTTTCTTCATTTTACTGCCTCCATAATTTTGCCGTTTCTAGAATGTCGCATGAGTGGAATCACACAGTATGCAGCCTTTCCAGACTTACTTCTTTCATTGAGTGATATATATTTACAGACCCTCCATGCCTTTTCATGGCTTAAAGGTTTCTTTATAACTAATGAATATTACCCAATTGTATGCATGTACTATCGTTTGCTTATTATTGTTTATTAATTTTTTTAATTCCTCTGTTGAAGGACATCTTGGTTATTTCCAACTTTTGGCAGTTCTGAAAAAAGCTATTATAAACATTCCTATGTGGGTTTTTGTGGACATAAGTTTTCAACTCATCAGTGTTATTATCTAGGAGTGTGATTGCTCTATCACCTGGTGAGAGTATGTTTAATTTTGTAAGAAACTGCCACAGTGTCTGCACAAGTGGCTGTACCATTTCCTGTCTCACTAGCAATGAATGAGAGTCCCTGCATTTGGTGTTTTCAGTGTTTGGATTTTGGGCCATTCTGTTAAGTGTGTAATGGTATCTCATTATTGTTTTAATTTATAATTCTTTAATGACCTATGATGTTGAGCATCTTTTCACATGCTTACTTGCCGTCTATATATCTTCTTTAGTGCAGTGTCTGTTTCAGGGGTCCTCAAACTGCAGCCCGTGGGCCACATGAGGCGGTGTGATTGTATTTGTTCTCGTTTTGTTTTTTTACTTCAAAATAAGATGGAGTGGGAAGGGGGGGGGGGAGGTTTGATAGAAGGAGGGTAAAAGGCGGGACCACACCGATGGAGCATATGACAAGGGTACAAGTCAGATCTGTCAAGTGTAGAACATAAATGTCTTAACACAATAATCAAGTAAATGAGGCAAAAGCTATGCTGATTGGTTTGATGTAAGCACGTCAGATTGTATAAAAAAATCAACACATTGTACCCTATATATGCATAAATATATTCATGATCTATGTGTATATGACTTAATAAAAATAAATAAGATATGTGCAGTGTGCACAGGAATCTGTTCATAGTTTTGTTTTTTTTTTTAAATACAGTCCAGCCCTCCAACAATCTGAGGGACAGTGAACTGGCCCCCTGTTTAAAAAGTTTGAAAACACCTGGTGCTCATGTTTTAATTAGCTTGTTTGTCTTCTTATTGTTGAGTTCTAACAATTCCTTGTATATTTTTGATAAATGTTTTTGGTCAGATATGTTTTAACAATATTTTCTCTTAGTCTGTGTTTTACCTTTTTGTTTTCTTAATGGTGTCTTTCACAGAGTAGAAGTTTTAAATTGTACCTGATTTAAATTTGTTAAGTACTACTTAATGTTTTCTTTCTTAAATGGTGTTTTAGTGCTTTATGTAAAAATTCATTACCTGAAGTAATGGAGATGGAAAAAGTAAAATGGTGGTTACAGAGTCTGAATGGAGGAGAAAGGAATGGGGAATTATTGGTTCATGGGTACAGCATTTCAGTTTTATAAGAAGAAAAGAGTTACAGAGATACATGGTGGTGATGTTTGCACAATATTATGATTGCTTTTCATACTACTGAAGGGTATGCTTAAAAATGGTTAATATGGTAAATTTTATGTCATGTGTATTTAACCTCAAAAAAAGCTGAAAATATCCTCATTTTCAAACCAGAGTTTACATAGATTTTCATCTATGTTATATTCTATGATTTTTACATGGTTCTATGTTTTACATGTAGGTCTATAATCCATTTTTTTTTTTTTTTTTTTTGCAGTTTTTGGCTGGGACTGGGTTTGAACCCGCCACCTCCGACATATGGGGCTGGCGCCCTACCCCTTTGAGCCACAGGCGCCGCCTGGTCTATAATCCATTTTGACACAATGTTTTATTTTGTTTTTTTGTGAACAATGTAAGGTCTAGAAATTCAGGGGTCCTCAAACTTTTTAAGCAGGAGGCCAGTTCACTGTCCCTCAGTCTGTGGGAGGGCCAGACTATAGTTTAAAAACAAAACAAAACAAAACTATGAACAAATTCCGATGCACACTGCACATATCTTATTTTGAAGTGAAAAAACAAAACGGGAACAAATACAATCCCACCGCCTCATGGGACCTGCGGGCCATAGTTTGAGGACCCCTGGCATGGTTTCAATTTTTTATATATGAATCCCCAGTTGGTCCAATATGTGATTTCACTTTTTTAATTTGTTGCTTTATTTATTGATATTTTAGTGCCAAATTAACATTTCCGTTTTCAAAATGAGATGTCCAACAAATGCCTGTTTGGCTTTTTTGTTTGTTTTTCCATTGCTTTATTCCTACAAATTCAGTATCCAGGTGTTAGTTTTGGTGAATTTGTCTTGAGTATTCACATTTGTTGGCAAAAATTTTCCTTCCCAGTCTTAGTTCCTTGGGTCACTAGGAGAAGGATGTGTTCTTCTGAGTCTACGAAATTATTGGAGGTCATGCATAGAAAGGCCTCATCATTCGAATTCCACAGCAGAAGAAAAACTGGGAGGGAGTTGAGGATCCAGAGCTCATATTAAACAGCTGCAAGAGGTGATAGAATGTACCATATGTAACGTCCTATTTACGCAAGGGGTTGCGGAATGAGTGAGCACATTGGCACAGCCATGGCCTCTCCTGCATGGCTACTGACCATTTCTGTTAAATGATATGGCTCCCTCCTGGCATTAATCTTATTTAAATCTTTCCAGTTAGAGAGTTCTTGGACATCTGTTAAGTTTCAAAATTAGTTACTCCAGGGAAAATACTTGGCCAGGTTTGGAACAATTTCACTGGAGATAGTGCTGGTTTTAAAGGTAATTACTATATATGTTTGCATCTGGACAAGGATGCAAAAAGGATGGAGCAGAGAAAAACAAAAATCTGTCTATATGTGTGTGTGAGTGTTTTAAACACACATAAACACACGCATAAACAGTTTCTGGTCCTTTTCTATCTTGATATTTATGACAACATCGTTTACATTTATATAGCACCATGTTCAAAGTGCTTTTACATTTAATAATTTATTTAATCCACTGCGGAAAGAAGCTCCCTCTTTTAAATTAACATCAAAGCAGTTTATTTTCAGGGTGGGAATTCAAACATTTGAGCATATTTTTTACTTGGCAAGTCATTTTCTCCCCTAGGACAGATAAAAAGCCATTAAATCTAGCCCAGCAGACTGAGAATTCAGAAAATCAAATGCCAGATAAAGAATTGAAATATGAACTGCATATCAAAGTCTGAACTTAGGCAGTTCAAGGAAAGAGATGTTTCAGTGAGTTTCATGTGAATTTGAGTTTTAAAATCACGTGCTCAAGGAGGAATACTAGGGAAAAGGTGAAGAGGAAGTTGAAGATACAAAGCACATGTATTGATCATTAGGAGAAGTTGGTGCTTAAAATGCCTGTGCTTTTCAGTTTTACAAAACAATCAATAGTAAAATGATATGAGGACATTCTCTTTTAGCCCTGGCTCTCTTAAAAATAGAAAAAACTGATTCAGTAAAGGTCTAAATCCCAAGTGAAACCATTTTTCACCATTCATCAATGATTAGGGTATTGGCAGCAGAGGAGAAAAGCCAAGCTTTCATGCCTCTTCCTTGTTGCTTGTTTATGTGTGTCTGGATTTGCTTGGTTCTTTTGTATTTGGTGCCATGATTCTCGTAACTCTTGTAAGTCAATGTCTTCCACTTCACTTCAGACATTACACTTGCAATTCCTATAAAAACTTTATGTTCCAAAAGGAAGGAAACATGTTATTTTGCCTGTGACAAGGGACTTCTGAGCAAGGTTGCTTTGGGTCCACGCACAGGCTGCTCTTACAATGGCACAGTTCCTGTGCTCAAAGAGCCTTATACGTGGTTGAATGTTCTGCTGTCACTATTGATAATTTTTGGAGGGAAAAGACCTCCACATTTTTATTTTGTACTGTGCCTTTCAAGTCACATAGCTAGTCTGGTATATTGAAATAAAAACTTCAGTAACTTAGACCAAAGTCTCAATCTCACCCCTGGGCCTCGTCAACATGAAGAAGCTCGTTGTCCTTCGTGAGCCTATTCCTCCCTTATTTATAAAAGGATTAAAACTGCCTACCTCAAAGGACTGCACTGAGAATCAAATAAAATAAAATATGTAAAGAGCCTGGCATAGATAAGGCAAATATACTTTATATCTCAGGAGCCAACTCTTAATTCCAGGTGACTTCCCAGTAAACTTTAGCCAGGAAAGCTGATACTAAATTCCACTCCAGGCAATAGATATTATTTTGTTTAAATTATGCCTCAAATGCTTGAGTTGGTGACTCCTACTTTAAAAAAATTCATGTTTATAGATTGCAATCCCTTTCATTGGGTATGAGTAACTTTTATTTTTCTTAATTTTTCTCATGTTATCATTAGAACATCAATATTAGTTAATGATCACAGTCTTTTTTTTTTTTTTTTCTTCTTAAGCTTTCACCTACCCTGGTCAGCAAAACACAGGTCATTATTTTGGAGAAAGGCACTCAGATCAAGAAAAAGATCGAGCAAGCTTTGCATGCTGTGTTGATAAATGCCAGTCATTGACCTTTAGCATTAGTTTCTATGTACTGTATTTATCTGCTATACCCAGGCTCCTTGGAAGACGTCTTCTGTATGGGAGGTGAAGACACAGTCCTTCTGGCTGTGGGATTAAGAAGACATGTCACAGGGTTTTAAAAGAGACATCATGACCTATTAGGGGATCTCTTCCCGAATCAAGTGTTGCTCTTGTTATTGTCTGTTGTTGTTGTTGTTGTTGGGGGGTAGGGGTGGGTTTATATGTGAATATAATTAACAAAAGTGCAGGAAAGACCCCAGACAAGTGAATTTATGAGAAGAGAACATGTCGCAGGGTAAATGTGTAGACCGGCTCAAAATATATCCAGCTCTACTCTCAACTCATAAGTTCTCATAAGTTTTCTGATCTTAATTACTCGTCTAAATAGGGTTTTCTAATTGCAAGAAATATTCTTCAATAAAAGTTAGGAAAATTATAGAATGTGAGCCATAGATAATTAATTTGCTTATTTATATCACTTGACAGTTGAATAAACTGAGGACATACAATTTTTACTGGAAAAATGGAAATAAAATAGGAAGTATAACCTGTTTCAACTTCACTGTGACAGCAAGTCTATGTGAGTTTATGTTCATGAACCAGTTTCCCCAGATCCTGATAACCTGTGCACTCAATCATTATAGACTTTTAGTTCTGGGAGGCAGATCCAGCCTTGAGAGTTTTTACAACTGTAAATGTATATACCGTACCCAGTCTCACCCTGGCCCAACTTATTAAGTAGTCACTCCCTCTTCAAGTGGACCTTCCAGACTCACAGCAGATTAATAAATACGTAGAGCTAGTCCAGCTGAAATCCAACCCAAAGGTGTACTTTTGATGGCACATTTCTTCTTTACAACTTTGTGGCCCTCCCACCTAATCTCTCCAAGCCTCAATTAATCCATGTTTAAAATTCAGCATAATGTACCACAATTTGCTAGTCCATTCGTGGGTCGATGGGCACTTGGGCTTCGTCCATGACGTAGCAATTATGAATTGGGCTGCAATAAACATTCTGGTACAGATGTCTTTGTTATATTGTGACTTGTGGTCTTCTGGGTATAAACCTAGTAAAGGAATTATAGGATCGCATGGCAGGTCTATTTTTAGGTCTCTAAGTATTCTCCAAACATCCTTCCAGAAGGAACATATTAGTGGGCATTCCCACCAGCAGTGTAGAAGTGTGCCCTTTCCTTTGCATCCACACCAACTATTTTATTTTATTATTATTATTTCTGGCATATGTATTCTTTATGTGGTATCATCATTATTAAAAAACAGACAAAATTCAAAAAAAAAATCAGCATAATGATAATCTATGCTCAGCCTTCTTCAAAGCACTGTTGATGAAAAGCTTAAAAATATAAACTAAAGTACATTTTTAACTTTTTTATCAATGCATAGCAGCGTTAACATTGGCCTATTATAATATGTAATGCTACTGTTATTGATATTTAACACAAGAATATGTTCAAGCTATTGCAAAAAGATGACTTAAGAAACAGCGCTTTAAATGGCTTAAATCAGGACTACAATTGTTTTTAGAACTTCATGTAGCACTGAAATGGATTTCTAAATGGACAAAAATGGGGAAATATTTTTTGTTTTAAAAAGCATTTTGATCGTGGATAGTAAGGATAATGAAAAACAACTTTAAAACTAAGAGAAATACTTGAAAATATTTTTATTATCCTTATAGGAATATAGGGAGGAAAGGTTGGATGTTTGATGCTCTGAAAAAGTTTTCATCAAAAACAAATCCCCCCAAAATTACTCTGGAAGGCAACCACATTGATTGTCAATGATAACCAAGGGTCAGATGGTGAGATATGTTGGTTATCTAGAATCTGAAGCAAGAATGCCTGTGTTTGTTAGTTATGCCACATACCATGAAAGACAAAGCAAAATACTTGTCTTCTCTGTGGTTATTTTCCTCCATTACAAAATGGAGATGATCTAGTTGGGTTGTGAGTAAATGTGAAAATATTGCTTAGAATACTATGTGGCATTGTAGAGTATTTCTTAAATGTATTTGTTAGAATGTTCATGAACTAAGATAGTTACTATTCATTATATTTATTTTACCTTATCCTTACACCTGCTTTTTAAATTAGGAAAATAACTCTAGTAGCCTGTTATCTGTTGTCATATCTATGCAACATACATCGGTTTTAACTTTTAGCCATCTTTGAAAAGCTCCGGCTTTAAGAGCTCATTTGTATTATTATTTATTGTGAAGGGTTTTGCATGTAACAAAACAGAAAAGATATTTTTTAAGAGGGAATAGATAGGACAAATGTGATCTGTATTTTGATGTTTTCATGTTACTAGCCTTTAAATGATACTGAAATCTATGCATTAAGCCAGTAGTTCTCAAAGCATGACCAGGGTCCCCTCAGGTCTCCCACACCACGATAGAAGCTTTATAAGGGAAAAACTATTTCCAAAGTAATATTAAGATGTTATTTGCCTTCTTTATCCCCATTGATTCACAAATACTGTGATATTTTTTACAGGTTATATGAGGTTCAAGAATTAAGTTCACTACATACCTCATTGCAGAATATCCCTACAGTCACCCTCAAAGTCCCCCCCTTGGGAAGCTATGCACTGGTGTAGCACGTAATCTGTCCTTCAAAGTGATTATGGAATTCTTGTTCTGGAATGACCTTCAGAGCACACAAAAACACACAACAACATTGATGAACATCACTCAACTAGACACCACCACACATGGACAGGAACACAGCTGTAAGACAAGGATGTGCCCAGGTTATGAAACCTTGCTGTGTTGTTTACACAGTGCTGCCAACATAAGCGCACAGGGGCACGCTCAAGAACTTAATCGTCAGACCTCATATGATCTGTAATATTATAAAAGTTGAATGTTGATCAGATTTGAGAATTGATCTGTCTTCTATTAAAAAAAAAAAAAAAAAAAGACGTTTAGTAAATTGTAAAATAATGCCACTCCTCTCACAGGTTTTGTTTCTGAAAATGTGTCTATTTGAACATACCGTATATACTCGAGTATAAGCCGAGTTTTTTCCGGCACAAAATTTGTGCTGAGTTCGGGTTTTTCGGCACAAATTTTGTGCCGAAAAAACTCGGCTTATACTCGAGTATATATGGTATATGCTATTTATTTTAACATGTGATAGGTTAATAGTGAATTGTAATGACTGTTTTGCATTTTTTTGTTTTGGATTAATATGAGGGTACACACTTTTAGATTACATTGTTCTCACTTCCAGGGTAAAGTTCCAGTTGCAAAAGAACCCCTCACCCAGGGATGTTTTTGCATTTTTAACAGCTTTATTGAGATCTATTTCACACACAATACAGTTCACCTGTTTAAAGTGTACAACTCAGTGATTTTTATTATATTCACAGAGTTGCTAATGTTAATGAATTAATGAATATTTTGCATTTTTTAAATTTTAAGTTTTAACATGAAGATTATTTATAAATATGACCGGGTTAACCCAAAGCTCCTTCGGGTCCTCCGTAAGTTTTAAGAAAGTAAAGTGGTCCTTGAACCAAAGACTCTTGAAAAGTGCTTCATTAGACTCCATTTAGGCTGTTAGAAAATTCACCTGAAGCAAGTGTTATGGAGCTGCAAAGTCTCTAGAACAGCCAAGACATAGGTCCAGCACCCTCCAGCTCATCCAGAACCCCTTATCTGGACAAAGGAGGCAAGTAGCTACTATGTGCTGCTTCCAGTTCCAGACCCACCAATGCAACAAATGAATCCGCCATGCACCTGACTAGAGTCAGTGAAAATGTGGAATTGACCTTTTCAACCAGAGCTTCTGATACTTGAAAGCTGCCACCAATACCTATTTCAGACGGTAGGTAGGCACAGAAAAAAATGCAATGTGAAAGTTCCAGGGGTCCTCAAACTTTTTAAACAGGGGTCCAGTTCACTGTCCCTCAGACCGTTGGAGGGATGGACTATAGTTAAAAAAACAAACACAAAAAAAAAAAAAACTATGAACAAATTCCTATGCACACTGCACATATCTCATTTTGAAGTAAAAAAAACCAGAACGGGAACAAATACAATCACACCACCTCACGTGGCCCACGGGCTGCAGTTTGAGGACCCCTGACAGTCCATGTGATGATACTTAGACGTTTAAAATTAACATTTCCTTCTTGATGAAAGTGTTTTTATGTTTTGTTTCATAAGGTGGAATTATCACATTATTTTTCCCAGGAAATGTATGTGCTTTTATATGCATTTGATAGTATAATAAAACTACCAGATCAAGTTATAGTTTCCCTTTGAACTAAGAGACTGCTAGGTTAAAAATCTGGCAGATGGGCAGAAGTGAAGATAGGCTTCCCTGTGACTTCCCTGATCCGTGGGAGACCTTTCCAAATTTTCTGACGTTATTAAGGAACCATTCCCACAGAGGCAGCCTGATTTCCCCAAACAATTCCTTCTTTCCAGCTGTCTCATATGGCTTATTTTTGTCATTCATAATGACCAATAATTGGATGCATGTTCGGTTTCACTCTTGGTGATGGGATTATGGCCTTACGCATTTAATAGAGACCCACCTCCCTCTGCCTTACCCTGTTGTTTTCCTTAACTCCCAGCCTCCTTTTCAGTCTGCCTCAACTCTGGTCTCTCCCAGATACTGCTTAGAAGGCTGCTACTATTTCTATCAACTTTGTTCCAGAAATTGTGTATGTGTTTCCAAAATTTACGTCAGAAATGTTGGAAAAAGTACAGCCCAAGGAATCATCTCTGAATGCTGGAGTTAGACACACCCTCCTTGTTTAAAGCCTGAAGCAGGCACCTGTGAAAAACAAAATACCAACTCAAACCCCAAAGAAATATCACAAATTAATGGAAGGTGTGTCCCTCTGTTCAGAATTGAGGCATCACCAGCTGCCTTTTCAACAGATGCTCTTGAAGGCATATGGCAGTACTACTGGGAAGGAAGTTATATGGTACTGATTCTCACAGTGAACCTATTGAAACATCAGGTGGGCAGTGCTCCAGGTGTGATATCTCATTGCTAAAGAACTGGTAATGAGGGGCAATTCTATTTGATTTAGATATTTATATAACTTGTTAAGAGAAACTTCTGCTAAAGACACCCCTCAGAGTCTGAAAAAAACTGTGTTAAGCGGGTGGACAAAGGGCTTTGATTTCCCCTCCCTTTCAAGAGAAAGTAAATGCATAATTCCGCAAGCTTGAAACAGTCAGGTAGCTGAGGGAACATTATCGTTAGTACTGACATTACCACAGGATTCAGGTTTTTATATATTACACGTTTGCAATTTCCCATTGACTAGGGTAATTGGTAATTCCAGTGAGCTAACTTAAAAATCTGTTTTTATCTTTAACTAAAACATAATATGAAATCAGGATCAAATTTATGTGCTGCAACTGTGAAAATGGCTTATTTCCAGACATGTTTAGAGATTATAATAGTTTGTACCCAGATGTAGTTGCAGAACAGTCACAGAAAAATGGCTGTTTTCTTGCATATGATTTTAACCTTCCACCTGTGTTAATTACTCATGACATTTTGGGTTGTTTTTCAGTACTTTAATGAGAAGTGAAGCTTCTGCAGGAGTATTACCGTATCTCCCATTCAAATAAATCTGGTGACCCAACTATTGATGTCTTTGCCAGTTTGTGAGGGAAACCTGGCCTCCAATGGGTGAGATAGCAACTAAATTAGAAAGGTATTTTATTAAATTTCACCTCTAGAAATATTTAAAAGTGATCAAAAGGATCTTATAAGTATAAATTATGAACCTTCCACAGGCAAATATGTAAAGAGAATTTGTGCCTCTACCTCTGAGCACATTAACACCTAAGTATAATTTATTATGTGACAAACTAAAACTTATGTTGAATAAAAGCAAATTAATAAAGGAAGATAAGAGGACTCCCAGTGGGGGCTGAGAAATGAATCCCTCAGCCTGATGGATACTGAAGAGGGAAAGTCAATATAATAAACATTTTCTACCAAAATGTGGTTCATAGACCTACAGCATTGGCATCTACAGGGAACTCGTTAGAACAGTACTCAGTCCATCCCAGGTATACTTAGTTAGTTTAACAATAGTCTCATGTGGTTTATATAAACAGTGTTATCAGGAGGTGTGGTGCACCTGTAGTCAATGTGGGATGATCCCACACCAGCTGGCGACAACTGGCATGATGAATGAAAGCTAGGAATCCAACACGGTTGATGGCCAGGCTGGTGTCCCATCTAGACTTTGCAATTTTGAAAGAAAGGACCTGATGAATAGGCAAGGTGTTGTGGACAAAGGGAGTCAATGACAAAGAGAGCGAGCTTCCACCCCTATAGGGGCCATACAATGGCAAAGAACCTGTCAGGCTTTAGTCCATCAGAAGAAGATTCAGAGCAGGGCTACAGTCCAAGATGAGTGAGTCATGGCCTGTCTCATGGAGGCATCAAGTAATAAAGACATCAAGATTAATTTAGCTTCAAGACCATAGCAACACAACCTGGGGTAGGGCTGTAGGAGTCCTGGGATTCCCCTGAGACACGTCAGCAGCCAGTCTTTGGGGTCTACATTTTAGATCCCCAGGCTCTTCTGAGCTCACATCCTGGATGACAGACTTCAATGAGTCCTAAAAGCTGAGTTGACAGGGTCAATTCTTCCATCCTATTCAGTCTGAAGTGGAGGAAGATGGTATACCCAACCCAATAAATAACAAGACCATGTGATGGCACTTGGTAGAGAATGGGCTTTCCAGACTGGATGCCTAATAAATAAAATGGGGGGAATGGTGCAAAATGGTTTAAAACATAGTCAGAATTGGCAAGAAGATTCTTTTCATAAATAAAATGGAAAGAATAGTGCAAATGCACGGCAACCTCAAACTCCTGAACTCAAGCAGTTCTTTTGCCTTAGTCTCCCAAATAACTGCAACTACAGATGCCCACCACAGCACCTGACTATTTTTAGAGATGGCGTTTCACTAGCTCAGGCTGGTCTCTCAAATCTGTGAGCCCAGGAAATCCACCAGCCTCGGCCTCCCAGAGTGCTGGGGTACAGGCATGAACCACCATGCCCAGTCCGAATTGGCAGGATTCTGTAGCAAATATTTATAATTTCAATAGGACCTAAACTGTGATAACAACCAAAGAGTTGGTGAAGCTTGAAATCAGTAAACTATCCTACCCAGGATATCCTGTGATATCCTGAACAATTCTTTGTGTGTTCTTAAGGAATTTCCTTTAAATTTTTTTAAATATGTAACTGTCTTAATAATATTGACTTTCCTTGACTGCATCATCTTTATAAAAACCCTTGCATCAACACTGCAAGGTAAATGTTCTTAGCCTGGTGATTAACATGAGGCTTAGAGAGGTTAAGTAAATTTCCCAAGGCTGTACAGCATTCAATAAAATACAGCTCTTTTAAGAAACTTTTGATAATTTTCCAGTCAATGCTACCATTTCCTAAAGGATATTACTATGTAACATTTGTAAGTTATCAAATATTTTAAGCAGAAAGTTTCCTTTCTTCAGTCACCTATCCATTCAGTTACTCATATTTTGCAGGTTCTGAAACACCTGGATGAAAATACAGTGATAAAAGTTGTCATAAAACAAAGTTTCTTTAGCTTTGATAATGTTCTGCAGGGAACTCAAAGCTTTTTCCACTGCCAACAAATACCTCTAGAAAGCAAGAGGTTTTATCCTTTGCATCTAAATAATTTGCTGCCATGAATTGTGTGACATCTCTTTCCTTTCATGCTCTGGTTTACTGTGGTCACTATGAAATGAATAAGGATAAACAAAGCTTGAGCCATAAACATACCCAAATATGTAATGGTTCAATAAAATACGAGATAATTTGTTTCTCCATAAGGTAGTTCAGGGAGGTTGCAGGGGCAGGAAAATAGGAGGTCACTCCCCATCATTTTTCAGAGATTCCAGAGCTTTGTCATCTTTAACATGTGGTTAAGGCAGTGGTTCTCAACCTTCCTAATGCTGCAGCCCTTTAATACAGTTCCTGTGGGTCACGACCCACAGTTTGAGAACCACTGACTTAAGGTCTTCCAGAGGGCCACTAATTCAATCAGCTGAAATGAGAAGAGAACAGCAATGAGTATGTGTGGGAGGTTTTCTGGGCCATGCCTGGAAATGGTATGGATAATATCTTCCCACATGTGTTTGGCTAGAGCTCAGTCATGTGGTAAATGATTTCTAGGCCGTCAAAAGAATATAACCTGCCTTGTGTGCAGAAAGAGGAGGAAATGTATTTTTGGTGGACAGTGTTCTCCGTGCATTTTCCCAAACAGAAGCCATGGAGCCAACACCTAGCAGAGGCAGCCACCGCCACTGCTCCGACTGTTTATGTCCCTAAGACCACTTGCCCTGCCGACAATCACCAACCAAGATTGTGATGTCCACTGTGGATGAAAAGGTGACACCCACACACCTGTCTACACTGTTGACACCAAGCCCCCCAATAGCTTCATCTGAGCTTTTGGAGACTGGAGGAACAGATCATTGAAGTTCCATTGCTATTTCACTGAAGATCCCTTGCCTAGGCACAGATTTAAGTGTGTAAATGTTTAGAGGCTTGGCTTAGGGAGGGGTTTCAACGTATGAAAATGTTCTGTGTTATACTCCAAATTATCCTTCTTTTCTTTTCCTTTCATGAAACAGCTTCAGCTTGTACTTAGATTAGACCCTTGTTGAATATCTTCTAGGCATTTGAAGAGGTTATGGTCCAATGACACTGATTGTTGTTGTATATGCAAGAAATTACAATGTCAAGTTTCAATTTTCTACCACTTATTTTTCCTTTGTTACTTCCTTATCATCTTCTCTTAGTTTGCTTGAATTACCCTACCAGTTTGTCTCTTTAACTCTCTTCTTTGTATTGTCTATAAACTCTTGATTCCAGAGTTATGATCAAGTCGAAGCTGATCATGTAGAATATACTTGTATAAGGAGTATGCTTTATTGAAGGGTCTGTGGAAGTTGGTTGCCCGGTGGGACCATACTGAAACCTTATTTAATATTGGTCATGTTGAATAGGTCACTGTTGGTTGGACATGTGATGACAGAACTGTAGTTGATTCTGGCAAATTTCCCTTCTAGCCTGACCTCATGAGATTATTACAGTCAATGTTTGCATTTGTTCATAGAACCCACCTTTATTTATAAAGGAGAAGCATCCTACAGTGAGAATACTTCAGCAGGAGGAAGATTGAGTTCAAGTTGCTATTCATCCTGCTATAGTGACCTTGAGTTGATTAACAAACATTTCTGGGATTTTTTTTTTTTTAATCTAAAAATGTTACAAATAACACTTATTTTGCAGACTTGATCTAGGATGAAATATGATAATATACGTGAAGCATTTATTGTAATGGTCTGTTACAATCTCAGTTCGTACTTAGCAATAATTTGACAAAATAAATAGATATCAGAAAGAGCCTCTGTATCACTCATGTTAAATAAAAAAAGAATTGATATGTATTGGATATTATGTATAATTATATATTGAATTGTACTGCGAATGTTATATATTGAATATATGTGTATTTATTTAAATAAAAAGACTATGTAGCTCCTTAAGTTTATTTCCAATTCTGATGATTCTACCATGAAAGTAATAAATCTGTTAAATTGTAAGTCATTTTAGATACATGACATAGTAATTTTTAAAGATTTTTTTGAAGATCAAGACTTTCTTTGAGTGGATTATTTTATTTCAGAACTGGTGTTTGTTTTATGTTGAACTCAATGCACATTTGATTTATCCTCAGGTTGTTTTTTGAGGCTTTACAGAATCACAGCTGGATGAAAAAATACTTGAAAAACTGATTTTCAAACTATGAAACCCAAAGTGATGGATGGCTAGAATAACGGCAGTAATATATATTGAGAATACAAAGGAGATACATCGTCCCTTCAAGATGTATTTGGATTTGTGAGAAGTGGACCTGTATTTTATTAACTTTCTGCATAGAAGAACTCAGAATATAATACAATTTCTGTACAAATTCATGGTAGCCCATGTCTTACCTCGCCAATTTTAATATTGAACCACAAACAATCTAAGGGGTATCATAGTAATAAATTCTTTGTGTTCCCACTCCAGAAAGTTGTTATTATTAGGGCAAAAGTACAAGGATTTCTAAAAAACTAAGTTTATCATTAAATTTTGAATCCGCTAATAAGATGCAGCTAGTATAACTATTCAAATAACTTTATTGTTAATTTTTAAAGATATCCCTCAGAGGCTGGGTGCTGTGGCTCACACCTATAATCCTAGTGCTCTGGGAGGCCACAGAGGATAGATTGCTTGAGCTCAGGATTTTGAGACCAGGCTGAACTAGAGTGAGACCCCCTCTCTAAAAATAGCCAGGCGTTGTGGTGGGCACGGATAGTCCCAGCTACTCGGGAGGCTTGAGGCAAGAGGATCGCTTGAGCCCAAGAGTTTGAGGTTGCTGTGAGCTGTGATATGAGGAGACCCTACCAAGGGTGACAAAGTGAGACTGTCTCAAAAACAAAAATGTTTTTAAATAAAAAATAAAAAATATATTCCTCATGTATACTATAATTATTTAAAGATAATAATCACAAAATTTGTAGCACTTATATCTTTGACTATATTAGTTTATTTAACTATAGTACCATGCTGAGATATATGCTATTTAAGCCCCATTTTGCAGAAGAGGAAATTGCAATAAAGAGGCCATGTAGTGGATTATATGGTGGGTGCAGTGTCAGAGCTGGAATGTAGGTTCAGGAAGTCTGGCTTCAAAACCTGAGTTCCGGATCTTGATTCTGTCCTGCCCTTTTTTCCATTTTTTTTTTTTTTTTTTTTTGCAATTATGATATACAAGCATGTATGTACATTTTATATAATTTTCTCTTTCTCTAAAAGTTATAATGATTTCAAATTAAAATGATATAAGTGAGGCATATAAAAGTGAACCATAGAAGCTTCCATGGCCATTGATGCATAAAGACTGGTTCAGTCTTAAAAGATGGAAGAAACAGTGATTTGGGGAAATATGAGTATATAATCAGTCATCTGCATAAGCAATGCCATTGTGTACTCCATATACTTTTCAAAATGTTTCTTGGGTGGAATTGCTCTTCTAGCATGTTATTAACATGATTATTAATAACAATAACAGCAGTCTAATCCTATGTGTCCTGTCTGCTCTTTCTTGTGCTCAGTGGTATAGGACATAATCTTTTCTCAGAAAAGTGATAGCTCTTACCCTTGAGGTGTTAAGAAAGCCCTGGATAGAATTGAGTGTGGTGCATGAGAGAAAAGCATTAGGAGAATTTTACTCAGTCTTAGTATTTGAGTAGTGCCCAACATCTAATCCTCTTAAGGCTTACACACAGGGGGAAGCCTAATACCACTATGTATATCCGAGTTTTCATTCCAGAATAGGTCTTCCCTCTGTAGAAATGATCTGGAAGTCAAAGGCACTTGGAACATGGATGAATAAAGAGAAAATCTAGCAGTGGATTCACCTCAAGACTGAAAAGAACAAACCAAAAGTTTTTGAGACCAGAGGGTAGATAGAGTCCAGATTAGATATGTATGTGGGAGTAGATATGTGGGGGGAGGTCAGGATAATCCATGTGGAACACTAACACACCTTTCCAGCATCAAGAATGTAAACTCCCACCAGGCAAACTGGAAGGTCTTAAAGAGGCAGCCCTCCTTCAGGCAGGTAAGATTTGGATGTAATATGGGACAAGATTACAAGGCAGTGTTGCCATAGCACTTTTGCCAAAGCTTTTGTCAAACCAGTGCAAAGATGAGGTCATTACCCAATATTACATGCCCCACACTGGTCATCTTCAAATTTTGTGTTCATACTACATATCAAGACACATCAGAAATTCTATTAAAGATAATTCAGGGACATCTTTACAGTAACTAGAAAAGCTGAAAGCTCTATCTCTGACTTAGGAAAGAGAAAGAACTTTTTGAAAATAAATGACTTGCCATACTTCATGGTGAAGAGATTACTTGCTCACTTTTGAAATGCCTTTATGTCTGTGTATATAACACCCTGAACATGCCCATCCTTGGAAAATGCCTTCCGTTGAGCAGAATATTGGCCACAAAACTTTATCCTAGTGCCTTAATGGTCCTCCAGGGAAGTGTCTTCTGCTTGCTTGTCCAAGAATTGTTGAAGCAACTATGAACCACCTTGGGTTTGCATCCTCCTTTCCCCCCTTTCTATAGAACTGTTATCTTAGATCTCTCTTCCTCCTAGGCTTCCAAATCCTTTATCCCAAGTTCAATGAGACCACACATAACTAAATATAACAGATCTAATTTGAGCAACACTTACACTACATCTTTCTAAATATTTTCTTTGTTTTTAAAGTTCTTTCCTACATCCAGCTAGATGGCTAGGTCCTTGCTGTAGCCTCATCTTCCATTCCTAGATCTTACAAAATATTTCATTTCTTTACCTCTGGCCTTGGAACTTCCTGTTGGGCCCAGTTATTTGCTAACTTTCTGGCTTCATCTGCTTTTGCACATTCTTGCTTAATAAGTTGTCTATCATCTCTCAAACGGTCTACCTTGGATGTCTCTGACAGTAGAATAATGATTGCATGAAAGAGACACACAACTTATTTTGCATGATTCTAAAATTTATGCACAGCCGCTCTAGGGTAAACAATAGCTTCTTCTCATTGTAAAGAAACTTTCAAACTCAGCTAGTTGATCATGGATCAGATCCCCTGTGTGTGGTGAAAATCCACACACAGAAAAACTACAGAGGGGTTGATGCTTTGAGAGGATCACTAAGAGATGCAATGATGAATGTATCCTTGAGCTAAGTAACGATAGCCTGTTTTTTACCTCTGTGACCCAATTAGATGGGATAGTTGTCAGAACCTGAATTGCCACCGTTTGGGTACTTATTTGTATTTTACCCCTGTCTGATTGCTCTAGATAGAATCTAAGATGTTTGAGATACACTCTTGCCTTATAAAACAGTGTTGCACTATATATTATGTTTAAAACAAGTTAGAATTTTAAGTCATATTAGTTCAGCATGAATTCTAGTTCACTAATTTTTTGACTTTGGGCAAGTTGTTTAACTTTCATTATAGCCACTTTTCAATTAGAGACACTCTTTGTTCCTTAAGTTTCCAAATTGTTAAAAGGCTTAAATGGGAAAATGGTGTTAATATGGTTTATTAATTTGCATTATTATTATTATCGAAAGGCATATAAGGAACTTAAGCATTTAATAAAGTAACATATGGATGAATGAATGAATGAGTTGTATTCCAGTTAGACCAGTTCTCAACCTGTGGGTCGTGAGCTGTACTAAAGGTTGAGAACCACTGAGTTAGACTTATGTTTAAATATATGTGGCATCCCTGGTTTCCTAGGCTTTATTATCATAAATATGTTTGCTTGGAAAATGAGCTTTCTGCTATTACTCCAAAGACTCCTGCACAAGACTAGGGCTCAGAAACAGCTTCAGGAACCTCACATAGCAAGTGACTGCCTTGCTCCACCTGGTGCTTGAATCATGAGAAGTTGGACCAGAATAGAACTGGAAATAAAGGAGCAGCAGGCCAGCTTTTCCTTTGGGGAGATTCACGATTGGCAGTTGAATCCTAGCAGGAAACGATGAGCGATAGTGAGAGGAGGTTAGATGAGGTGGCCATGTGAGATCTGCAGAGCCTGCAGGTAACTTCAGTGTCTGAAAAGTGACCACTTTCTCTTGCATAAGGTGTGAGGGAAAGGTTTGCCTGGCTGGGCTTATTTGAGTCAGGAGGAATCTAGCTCAGAAGAAAACACATTCAGCAGTCCCTGGTGAGGGCATGCATTCAATGACTTCCTCTACTATTGTCAACACAAGCTAAAGATTTTAGGGGGGTGCTTTCATCTATTGACAGAAATTCAGCCCACATCTCCTACACTCTGCCTCTCACTGAGGAAGACCCGTCCTCACTGGAGGCTGTGAGCCAACAGAGAAGAGTGGTCAGGGTGTCGCCGTGCGGACCTGACAGTGCATCTCGCTTTGAGAAGTCAATGGCAATGCCAAAGGAAGAAACTGCAAAAGTGAAAATATAAATATATTCAGTGATTTCCACTTCCCTTGTCTCCAGGTTCCTTTTACTCCCTCCGATTATCTGTCTGTTATTTTTAAGGAAGGCTGCAGGGCACCTTTTCTTGCTGCTGAATTTACACTTTACCCTTCTTGGCTTTCTTCCCCCCACTGTATCATCTTTCAGAACTGTGGATTTGTTTCTTTGCATGATCTTCTTGCTTTCTGCCTCCTTACCATAGGGTTTTAATGAAAGCAATTTTCAGTATTGATTTTAAAGTCTTAATTTATAACAAGAAAAGAGATCTTCCCCAAACCTTAAGCAACATTAAAGAAACAGCTGGAAATGTACACATGTGCCTGGGTTTCCTTGTGTCTCTGTGTGTGTGAGGGAGATGAATGCAATATTAAGGTAGGTTGACTCTATGAAGGATTTGAAAATACACATGGGGCTTAAGAAGAAGAGAAAGACAAGTTTACTGTAGATAACCATTTCTAAGGGATACATTAAAGCAAATGCAAAATTTTAGAGCAAATTTTAGAGCAAATTACCATGGCCCTTGCATGTTACTAGCATTAAAAAAAGAAAATAAAAAACAACCTCCCCCCCACAAAAAAAAAATAAATAAATAAAACAAAAAACAGAGATTAGTTTTTAAAAGGTAGAGGCAGTAAAGAAGTGAAGGCATTTATTTGTATGAAAAAGGCCTTCTATGAAGTAGGCAGTTGCCTGTCTCTTCCCCAAAAGGCCAGAAAGAGGGGATTCAACAGGACCGCTCTCTGAATCTCCCCTCTAGACATATGTGGGGAGGGGCCATAGGAAACAACTGGCCAAATTACCCTTGAGAAGATTAAAGGAGACCTTGACGCCGGGATACAGAGCTAATCACAAATGAAAAGTCACTGTAGTTGTTTCTGGTGATGGGCAAAGGTTCATGAAGTTCATGCCAGTTTGAAAAAACTCCAAGTTATCAGCCCTGAGTCATTTTAACATAAATCCTCTTTAAATGTAGGCTGCCAGAAAATTGCCAAAGGACTTAGGAAAGGTCCTAGAGAAGAGTGAGGCAGCTTTAAAATATATATTGGCAGTACATGCCAAATTCATAGTCTCTCACCATGCCCTGTTCACCAGCCTCTCCTCTTTCACCCTTAATGCTGGTGGTATCAGAATGAGTTTAAGAGACAGCCACCCAGTGAGGGAGAAGGGGACTGAGAGGAGAGGATGAAGGGGAGGAAAGGGTCAGCTGGATTTATAAGCTAGTTATTTCCTGGAATCAATATAGCTTGATACTGATTGGGTGTGGAATCTGAGAAATGGAAGGACAGGAGCAGCACACAGGTGTCTAGTTTGGATTCCACCCTTCACCCTGAGAGAGCAGCGGGTTTGAGGAGAAGTATGGTTGGTTGGCCCATGTTGAGTTTGAGCTGGGGGAGGATGATATCCAACAGGATAGACATTCTGCCTTACTGATGTCATTTAAGGATTCATGGACTATTTGGAAGCCATGAGAACAAATAAAATCATCCCGAGAGAAAAAAAAAAAAAAAATCAATAAACAAAGGAAAAGCTCTGCTGAACCCCAGGGAAATCCTTCATATAAGTAGTGGATGGAGAGATGTGAATAATGAGATGGGCACCGTAAGAGGTAAACAGAACAAAAATGGGATACTGGTGTCAACTCTGCAAAAAGTTTTACAGCAATGCGTAGAAGGACCAAAGTCTTCTGAGCTACAGAGGAGAGAGACTAAAGAGGACTTAAATGCTTTCAGTGGTGGCGTGGAGGGGGGAAGAATTGGAATAATACTGTCACCCACTGCCACCTGTGGAAAAGGTGGTGCCAGGAGTCAGATTGGGGAAAAAATTATTTCTACCCTTGGCATATTTTATTTCTAATGATGGTGGATATTATCTATCCACCATAGATAATATCTGTATCTCTAAAATGCAATATCTGTATCTCTAAAATGTTTCTATAATTTTTTTTAAATCTACAAATTACATACATACAGGTGTTGGGGCTTCTGGGTGAATTACAAGTGGAGGCTGTTTTCTTCTTAAAAATCTTCAAACTTTTGTCTCCTACTTCACGCACACTGTACTAACGTGTGTTTCTTTTGCTTTTTATGTCTCTTCTAATACACTTTTAAAAACTATTTCCTTTAATCTAGGATAGGGAGCTACAATGTACTTTATAATGCGTGTACCTTGATGATAAGCTATGATTTGTAATCTTCCTGGGACTACTTATGAATCTCTAAGAGTTATGGTGTGTTACTGAAGTGGTCTGAGTCCTTGCTATTGGAAATTATTTAAGTTCTTCATTTTTATAGATAGGACTGAACGACTTGACAGTGTGTATTATCTTTGAAATTTTACTCAAAATTAAAGACCTTATTTTGAAAACTGTCCTTGTGTGTCCTATCATAGCTAGTACACACCTCAATTATCTCTTTCAGATCAACAGATCTAAGAGCACTTCTAGGAGAACATGAATGTAATGTCTGCAAATAAGTCATCCAATTAAGTTTAATGGAAGGAAGTTGTGTGGAATAAGTTACGATTCTTTTCTGCATGGAGTAGGGTTCACAGGGGTAAGAAAACAACTAAGCCACAGGTAGGAGAAGGGCTGTATGTGATGATCCAAGGTTGTGCCCGTGGAATTGAAAGTGTCTTCAAAATACTTTTGTTCTTCAGACAGTCCCTATGTCTTGGGCACGCAACATTTACATGTTTGATAGGGGAGATAAAGCCCTTCAGATAAAGACAGAGTAGCAAAAGAATGAGGCAAATGTCGTGTTACAGGCCCAAGAGAAGAGAGTTTTAATTTGGATGGATGGTTGAATGGGTAGATACACAGATGGATAGAAGGATGGCACAACTGGCTGTGTATCGAATTATGCTTAGAAAAAAGAATACAGAAGTGATAATTTTCTTTGATGAATATTGTCTCTGGTGACTTTGGTAAGAGCCATTATATTGGAGTGTGAGCATAAAAGCTCAACTAAAAAAGGTATGAAGAAAACTAAAACGCAGTAAATACAGATATAATTAATTATAGTTCAGGGAACATGCAAAAATTAAAGACAAATGTTTCTGAGGGGAGTGAAGACTATGGTAATATTTTGGAGAATATTAATATTCTGGAGAAAGAGATAGGAGGGTGTATGTATATATACGTGTCTTCCCTTTTGTACTCCCATATCTATATATAAAAAAAGGAAGGCATGGACTTCAAAAGGAATACATACTTTCATTTTAATAGGAGTAAAAGAAAAGGTGGTAGGTGGAGTTGTATGCAGGCTGGTAGAATTGGTGTTGGAAAGGTGAGATAATCCTCAGCTGACTCTTTTCCTAGTGATGGATACAGCAATGTCATTGGTAGAGAGTAGACCAGGTGGCACCTAGAGAGTTGAGGAGGGAGGATGAGTGATGGGACTGTCATCTCAGAGAGTTTTAAAGTACAAACCTAGTATAAAATGCATTAGGTGCAAAGGCAAAAGACATAAATTTGCAGATAAGAATACTTAGTGAATATAAATAACTAATGAAGCCAAACAAGAAGGGAAAAGGAAAGTAATGATATAAAGAATGCTACTAAGTATCACATCTTTTTAAATTTAGAGCTAAAGCTAGGTGTATTCAGTCATTATAGTTGTAGATGTGAAAATAAAATACAGTAATGTTTAATTAATGACCAAAATGGGAAAAAAAAATGAAGAAATCAGGATATGGAGTTGCCGAGAGCAAAAAGGGTAAGTGCAAACAAATTAATTTCTCTCATCCTTAATAATGAAGGATTACACTATTATCAACTGGTAGGGAAAAATACTGTTCTGTGGAAATATAGACTCAAATATTGGAAAAATCAGAAAGCAATAAAAATAAACCAAAATCAGATTTTGGGTACCCATGAGATATGTGCATTTTACTGAATGTTGTTTTACAGGAAAAAATGGTAAATAATTGATTAAGTACATGAACTGTAATTAATTATGTCTGTACTGAATGTCTACGAGTAAAATGTTCTGATGGTTGCAACTTACTTTGGAGTGTTTACAAAAAGAAATGCAAGTGATAAATGGATAAAGGGATACAAACCAATGTTTAGATTGTATAGTTTGTTTTAATGTGTCATAATATGAGCTGAGGAATCCAGGGGATGGGTCTGTGAGTGTTCACTGTACAATTAATTCTTAGCACTTCTTCATATTGAATTCTTTCACAAGAAAAAGGGGGGGGAAAGTAGGAGGAGGGAGAAAAAAGCAAAAAAAAAAAAAAAAAAAAGTGTGAAAAGCAGAGAGAGGGAAGGAGGGAGGGGGTAGGGCCTTGGTGTGTGCCACACCTTCTGGGGCAAGACATGATTGCAAGAGGGACTTTACCTAACAAATGCAATCAGGGTAACCTGGCTTATTGTACCCTCAATGCATCCCCAACAATAAAAATAATTTCAAAAAAAATGTGTGAAATATTTGTAGTATAGTATTTCTTACTATACTATGATACTTACTATATATATATATATATATATATATATATAAAATACTTACTATATATTACTATATAATATAGTAATAATATATTACTATATAATACTTATTATATTATATATATATATACTCAGTATATATAATGCTAACTATATAATACTTACTATACTATATACTTGCTATAGTATAGTATAGTATTTCTTATTTTTTACAGTGGAAAGCTTGTGGATCTTTTTAAGTGAATTAGCTCAATAAATGATGGTTTGAGTTTGTAATTTTTTTATTAATGCAATAAATATAAAATTTCAGAGAAGAATAGACTTTCTTTAATTTTTTTGACAGAAAAAAAAGCCCCTCAATGCCTTTGAAGTGCTATCCTATACATATAATTACATATTGTATAAACCTCCCTTATACCCTATTATTAGCTAATTCTGTTGACTCAAGTTAGAATAGGGAAGGTGATTCCAGGCTAATATTTTATACAAAGGGTATAGTCTCATGCCTCCCTGTCCACGTGGATCCTATGTGAAGCCCCTGCCTAATAGTAAGCAGACAACTGCTCCATGAACGCTCTTATTGACAGTTCAATAATCTAGTCACCTGGTAGAAGCTAGTGTTGTAGGTGAAAGTGGGGCATTTTACTTCTGTATTTATTTGCTTATGTATTATTCTTTCCATAATTGACAAAACTAGTGGAGTATAAGCCAGTTTCTAAAATCCACTTTCCAGTTGGGTGTACCCTCTTTTTATACCCACTATGGTAGTTGTCTTGCCAATTTGTCAGTGCTCGTCCCAGTGTTGGGATGAGCCCCGCTATGTCAGGAAGGAGGCCCTCTATCCACCCACATCCATTTGGTATGGGTAACCTTTCTCATAAACCTCCTTTGGCAGCTATTTTGAAAGCCATTACTCTAATGACAAGTCGTTCTCCACTGACTCGAATGGAGAATCCCCATCAACAACTTCAACACCTGCATGCTTCTAATTTAATATGTAAATTCTCTGTCCCTTCACTCATGTTACTTTAAAAAACAAAAAGTGCGCCTGTCTTCTTCAGAGAAGTTTCTCTTCAAGTCCCTTGCCCAGCCTGAGATGGGATCACTTGTTCTTTTCTTGCTAATATGTTTGAGTTCTCTGTGCTTATCAAACCTTTGTCAGAGACATAATCTGCAAATATTTTCTCCCATTCTGAGGGCTGTCTGCTTGCTTTACTTACCGTGTTCTTGTTTGTGCAGAAGCTTTTTAGTTTGATCAGGTCCCAGTAGTGTACTTTTGATGCTGTTTCAATTGCCCGGGGGTCCTCCTCATAAAATATTTGCCCAGGACGATTTCTTCAGGAGTTTTCCCTTCACTTTCTTCTAGTATTTTTATAGTTTCATGTCTTAAGTTTAAATCTTTAATCCAGTGAGAGTCTATCTTAGTTAATGGTGAAAGGTGTGGGACTAATACATTCCTTTTGGAAAGATGTTTGGAGAACACTTAGAAATCTAAAAATAGACCTATCATTCACTCCTACAATTCCTCTACTAGGTATATACCCAGAAGACCAAAAATCACATTGTAACAAAGATATTTGTACCAGAATATTTATTGCAGTCCAATTCATAAGTGCTAAGTCATGGGAGAAGCCCAGGTGCCTATAGATTTACAAATGGATTAATAAATTGTGGTATATGTACACCATGGAATATTATGCAGCCTTAAAGAAAGATGGAGACTTTACCTCTTTCATGTTTACATGGATGGAGCTGGAACATATTCTTCTTAGTAAAGTATCTCAAGAATGG
>CAUYPK010148713.1:0-22013 GCA_963574355.1 Loris lydekkerianus | reverse complement strand
ATTTAAACCATTCACATTAATTGAGAGAATTGATAAGCCTGGTTGTGTTGTTTTGGGTGTTAACGATTTTTGGATGTCCTGTGGACATTTTTAATCCTTTCACCACTGTGGAAGTTGGGTTTTGTTCAAAAATTTCTGGGTGAGTTTACTTTGGAGGTAGAGCATTGTGCTGGTCATTGTGAAGGATGGGTCTGAGACTATCCTGGAGAGCTGGTTTAGGTATGGCAGATTTCTTCAACGTGTCTATGTTGTTAAAGTATTTGATTTCTCCATCACAAATGAAACTCAGTTTAGCTGGATAGAGGATCCTGGGGTGGAAGTTGTTTTGTTTTAGGAGACTGAAGGTTGATGACGGTCTTCTTCTGGCTTGAAACGTTTCAGCTGAGAGATCTGAGGTTATTCTGATATTTCTCCCTTTGTAGGTGATGCTTTTCTTACACCTGCCTGCTTGCAGAATTTTCTCCTTCATCTTAACTTTGGCAAAGTTAGTCACAATATGTCTAGGAGATCCTTTATTTGGATCGAGTCTTGCTGGGGTTCTGAAACTGTCTGCTATCTGAAGTTCTGTATCTCTTGCAATGCTTGGGAAATTCTCCTCCAAAATCTCTTGGAGTAGAGTCTCTGCACCTTTAGGACCATCCTCTTCTCTTTTGGGAATTCCTATAAGACGAATGTTTGATCTTTTGGAGTGCTCCCACAAGTCTCTCAGGGAATGATCAGTTTTTGCTCTCCCTTTGTCTGCCTCTTTGAGTGTTTGGGAACATTCAAAGCTTTGTCTTCAGTTTCGGAGATCCATTTTTCTGCCTGGCCAACTCTATTACTGAGGGATTCTACTGTATTTTGGAGCTCCTTAAGTAACTTTTTCATTTCCCTGAGCTCTGCTATCTCTTTTCTCATTACGTCTGTATCTTTGGTGACTTGGGCTTTGAATTCATTAATTTCTTGAGACAACTTTAGAACTACTCTTTGGAATTAAATTTCTATCTTTTCTTCCATTCTATTTATCTTACTTGCAATCCATATTCTGAATTCAATTTCTGACATTGCTGCCAATTGTCTATGCGTGGCATCTTCAGTTGTATCTCCTTTGTCATTTCTTGGGGGACAGGGGGCTGATCTACTCTGGTTATTCATGCTGCCAGAGTTCTTCTGTTGAGTCCGCACCATGTTTATTTTCCACTGTTTGGTTACTAGAACTGGTCGGGTGAGATTAAATTGGGGTTCCTAGGTAGAAGAGAGAGCCTCTTACCAAAGCTCTAGGCTTTGTAATTGTGTCTTATCTCCTATAACCTTACAAAGGCCCCTTTCAGAGTTTTGGTCAGAGATTCTGAGAACCTACTTGGTGGATAGTGCAAGCTAGACCTGTTTTGATATCAGCCAACCTCTACCCTAAACTAAGAACATAGTATTAGATTTAAATCGCGACTGTGAAGAGATACAGACAGCTGCAGCGCCCAGCCCCCACCCTTCAGTTCTTTTCAACTTCAGAACTTCAAAGGTCAACCTCAAAATGTCCCTTAGTGGATAGCTGCTGATACAAGTTCCAACCAAATTATCTCAGGCAGTGCAAACACTGCCCAAAAGAGAGGGATTCAAGGGTCCCCAACAGCACAATTGGAGCCAGGGATCTATACTCCCACCCACCAGACTCAGTCTACACTATTGTCCGTGACTCTGCTCACAAGCCCAGCTGGAGCCAGGGGCAGCACCTCTGTCCACCGATCTCAGTCCACACATAGCTAGTCTCTGCTTCCCAGATCAGTTGGAGTCAGGGGAACACGTCCTCGCTTGCCAGTCTCAGCTACTGTCTGGCAAGCCTCTGTTCCCAGGCTCTGTTGGAGTCAGGGCACTGCACTGCCCGCAGGTCTCAGTCCTCACCCTCTAAGCCTCTGCTCACCAGTCCTGCTGGAGGCGGTGGACCATGCCCTAGCCCTCAAGTCTTGGTTCACACCCAGTAAGCCACTGCTGGAGGGTTCTGTTGGAATCAAGGGACCACGCCCTTGCTCTGAGGTTGTAGTCCAAGCTTATCAAGACTCTGCTCGCAGGCCCAGCAGGGCCTGGGGACCAGCCCTCAACCATTCTTCTGCTGTGGGTGCATTCAGAGCCGGGGGTTCTGCACCCCGTTCCGCGAGGCACAGCCCAAACCAAGGGTCAACATTACCATTGGCTGGGCATAGTCATAACCAGGGGATTGCTCCTCTTCCTGCCAAGTGTCCCCTTCTGCCTACACCCTCTTTCTTCCCTGTTAGTCACAGATTCTGTCCTTATGGTTGGCAGACCACACTGTGCCCAGATCTCTCAGGACAAGACCAAACACTATGCTCTGCAGGGGGCAGAACTTCAGACCACCATGAGAGGGGGAAAGGGTGGACTGGTAGTTTGGACTTCTTGGGGAAAATATCTGTTCAATTGTATGCCTGGCAGGGAGGTGTCTAGGTTCATAAGTGGGACTTCCCTGGAGAAAGAGACCTGTAGTTTAGTGGCTTTCTCCAGTGGGATAAAATGAGAGGTCTTTTGTTCCCTGCTGGGTCGGTTGCAGATAGCCTGCTGGCAGGCCTCCTGCTTGGGGAAAGGGTCTCCCATCCTGTAGCAATAGGCTTTGTACCTGTAATTTGTTTACTTGAATGCTCTTCCTTGGCGTTACAGCTTGCCGAACTTCTTCCTGGGCTCAGCTCTCTGTCTTTGGCTTCATAGAGTCTAATTCCCTCTAGTTTTTCTTCCTCTGCTCAGGAGACTCCGCTGAGGGTTACTACCAGTTGGCCATCTTCCCAGAATTCCCCCTACTTAATTTTTAGTTACTTTGTTTGCTCCATCCTATGTTTCTTTTTCTCAAATTAATTTGGTTCTTGGTGTATTGTTACAGCTTTAAGTTTTTTTTTCTTTCTAAAATATTTACTAATTCAGATTTAAATGCCAACATTTAGGATAAAGATGGCGATAGAGCAGTTCACCATGCAGCTTTTGGAGATGAAGGTGCTGTTATAGAAGTGCTCCACCGAGGCAGTGCTGACTTGAATGCGCGCAATAAGCGCCGACAGACGCCGCTTCATATTGCTGTCAATAAAGGTCATCTTCAAGTTGTGAAGACTTTATTGGACTTTGGCTGTCATCCTAGTCTCCAGGTAAAACCTTTAAAGAAATATATTCTGCAGTTACTGCTAGGATCTCATTAAAGGGGGGCAGGCATTAAGTTCTGGGATAAGCATTCCTTTATCAATGCTTTTATTAATGATTATTATTCTTAGTATTAAGAGACTTAGAGTCTCACTTTGTCGACTTCAGTAGAGTGCTGTGGCGTCACAGCTCACAGCAACCTCCAGCTCTTGTGCTGTAGGTGTTTCTCTTGCCTCAGCCTCCCGAGTAGCTGGGACTACAGGCACCTGCCACAGTGCCTGGATATATTAATTATTTTTTAGAGATAGGGTCTCACTCTGTCACCCAGGATAGAATGCAGTGGCATGATCCTAGCTCATTGTAGCCTTAAACTTCTAGACTCAAGAGATCCTCCTACTTTAGCCTCTTGAGTATCTGGGACTGTAGGTGCACACTACCATGCCCAGCCAGCTAAAAATTTTTTTTGTTGTAAGGTAGGGTCTCTCTGTGTTGCTCAGGCTGGTCTCTAACTCCTGGCCTCAAGAGACCCACCTCTTCTTCTCAAAGTGCTAGGATTATAGGTGTGGCCATTGTGCCCAGCCTGTTGATTCTTTTTTGTACAGTCACTTATATCACATTTGTACATGACTAGTACGTTTAGTAGTCAAACGATAACCAAAAGTATAGAATATTATAAAATATTATCTTCATTTAAAAGAATAATAACTGCGGGCAGCACCTGTGGCTCAAAGGAGTAGGGTGCCAACCCCTTATGCCGGAGGTGGCGGATTCAAACCCAGTCCTGGCCAAAAGTGCAAAAAAAAAAAAAAAAATAATAATAATAATAACAATAACAATAATAATAATAATAATAACAACTGTGGGTGGCATCTGTAGCTCAATGGGTCAGACGCCAGCCACATACACTGAGGGTAGCGGGTTCAAACTCGGCCCCGGCCAGCTAAAAGAATAACTGCATTGGATTGGAACATCAAATATGAGGTCAGACAATTAAGTTGGCAAACTTATCCTAGAAAACATGCTTGTGTTTTCATCTGCATTTATGTATGATTTTATTTACTATAATGTGGCTAATAATTCTTGTCTGCATTTTATATTTAATGCGTGACATGCTCTTTTATTGATGTTTGTCAGGTATGGCCTTTGTTTCTTTTTTTGTTTAGTAGTTCACTGTAAGTATTACTATTAGATATGATTGATTGATTAAGGAAGAACTAATGCCAGTCTTTTTAAACTTAAAAAAAAAAAAAAAAAAAAAAAAGGATTCTGAAGGTGATACCCCTCTTCATGACGCAATAAGTAAGAAGCGTGATGACATCTTGGCAGTTCTTCTGGAAGCTGGCGCAGATGTTACCATCACTAACAATAATGGGTTTAATGCTCTGCATCATGCTGCACTCAGGGGAAATCCCAGGTAAAGATTTTACAATCTGCCTTTTGCAGTTTTAAGTGCAATTTAAAATATTTTCCTATTGCTGGTTCTCTTTTTCTGATACTGATGAAGAAATATTTGAGGGCTTCTTTTAATGTTTTAAATCATTTAAAAAATATGTTGGAAATTATGCCTTCGTTTGGTAGACTAGTATGATGAATTTGGTTGTGAAACTAATACAAGTATTGTGAAATGATTATGTAAATGTATATTAAATGTGCACATAAAATATCAGAATACTGGCTTATATCTGAAGATTCTGTTTTGAGGTTTATGTTTCTTCAGTATAATTCACAGGATGTCCTCTAATCCATGTTATCCATTTGCATGATAATTTCTTTTTTTTTAAACTTATGGTTAAATAAATATTATCATCTAATGTCTTATTAATAATGCAATTAGTTCCATGACAATTTGAGTGTAAATGTTCCACAACCATTGTGACAATAATTGGTGTTTTTTTGAAAGACGTTTTTGCTGCTTAAAGTTTGAGAAAGACTGCTTTTAGAGTGTCACATTATTCATAAAAAGTCCCACAGAATAGGAAAAGGCTTAACTTCATTTAGCCTAGAGAGTGCTATGAACTCATTTTGGGGAATAATTTTTCCTTGGATTTTAGAAAATTCTTCACTAGATGTCTTCTGTTTGTAGTTGATTCAAACCTATATATGTTAACTAAGGAAAATGTTCACTTTGGTGTTTATTTTAATAATTTCATCTACTCTGAACTCTTATTCTTTGGTTTCTTATTGTATTTTTATATCATGTGCTTTTCTGGTTTTCTTGAGGGGTGTGTGTGTCAATTTTTAGCTTCTTAATGTCACCACTAGAGGGTGATCATAGAAAACACAAGAATTTTATTGTTACTGCTTATTGCACCTAACAATAGCTGTATAACACAGGCTGCTGTGAAAGACTGTATTTTAGATCATGCTTTGATTTTTTTTCCCCCAAATTGCAAATGCTCAAATTACATTTTGGTGGAGACAGAATATGTTCCCTGCCCTTCATACAGGAGATACTGATAGATAGCACTTACACATGCCACTTCTCTGCTAAGTGTTTAATTTGCATTATCTCACTTAATCCTTTCAACAGCTTTTTGAGGCAGGTGTCAGTATTCTCATTTTATAGGTGAAGAAGATGGGGCTTATACAGATGAATTTACTTATTCAGGATCACATAGCTGATTACTGAAGTAGCTGGAACTTGAGTGAGATCTGTGTGACTTTAGAACCATAGCTCTTAAACCAGTTTACATGACTTTTTCTGTATTATGGTTTACATGTGAGGCAAAGATGAAAGACATGGGCAGTGAATGATTTAACTAAGTGATGTTTCAACACATTGTTCCTCTTACTACCTCATTACTTAGGGTTATCTTTGACTGCTATTTCACTAATTCTCAACTTCTAATTAGTTCTAAATGTCTATTTATTCTGCCACTCTTTTTAACCCATTCTTTTCTTTCTGTTCTCACTGTTGCTGACCTAATTAAGTCCTCAACCACAACCTAGACTCTTACAGTATCTTTCTAATTATTCTAATTTTAGTCTTTAATGTAATTATTCTAATTTTAGTCTTTGATGTAACTTTCATACAGTTACTAAATTATTATTTTAAAAACATAGATCTAAATAGCTCTCCTCACCTATTCTCAGACTTACATTCGTTTTCTACTGTAGTTTGAACAAAACTTGTACACCTTGTCTTAGCATTCAGATCCATATCTGGTGTGTCCTAAGTCTTTTTTTTTTTTTTTTTTTTTACTTTATCTCCTACTAATTAAAATACCTCAGCATGTCTTGCCTTTGAGCTACATTAAACTCCTCTGGTAAAATAAGCTGTCCACTTTCTTCTTCCATTTTTTTGAACATTTTCTTTCATTGCAATGCCCTATTCGTCTTTATCTCATTTGTCTTTGCTCCAGAACCTCCTATATCTCATCATTGGATTTATTTTCTGTCTGCTCTGTACTTCCTTGTTCTAAATTCTTTTTTTTTTTTAATGTAGAGGATTTTATTTTTTATTTCAAATTAATATGAGGGTGCAAATTTTTAGGTTACATTAGTCTCACTTCCAGGATAAAGTTGCATTTGTAATAGAGCCCCTCACCCAGGGGCATGTTGTACACCCCCTCAGTGTGCACCTTAGGTTCGATCCCCCTCATGCCCTGCCTCCATCTGCCAGTCGTATACCTCCGTACCCCCTAGTATTCTGTGTTCTTACTGTACTTACTGTACTCCGCTTAGTGCTGTCTGCTACTATGTCCATTTCTGTGTTTCTTTTTATTAAAATTGTGGGCACTTATATTTATCTGTACATCCTCCCCAATGCTCTGATTATAGTTAGGTACTCAGTAAATGTTAATTTTAATTACTTTGAAGATATTGTTAGATATCACAAGATATTATCTGAGTAATTATGGAATGAATCATGTGGAGAAGCTGTTAGGAGTCAAACAGCAATTCAGATTAGAAAGGTCAAAAAGAATTTATGTTACAATATTAAATCATAAGGGTTTAATATAAACCAGAAATTGAAGTGTTTAGGAAACAAGTATCTTTTAAATATTTTGAAAGGTTTCATTTTTATTGGGAGTGGATGTAGTATATTCAATGATAATCCTATGCAAGAAGGACTGTTTACTTCTGTTTCTTCAATTCTTGCATAAATCTTGAGGATTCCCCCTGAAAATTCATAGCAATGACTCGTCCAACCAGATAATTGGTGTTGGGTGGTTATTTTTTAAGAAAAGGGAAAAAAATGCTTTCACTCTTCAAGAAAGTGGTATTTCAGTTAAAGCTGTGTGACTTTTTTATTTCTTCTTTCTTAAGACATTTTAGGTAGTTGTGACTGTAGATTGCCAGACAGAATGTGATTTAATTGTGATTTAATTTAGTGGGACACTGAAGAGTATCAGAAGATGGTACAACTTGTGTATTAATTATACAATACTAGTTGGGATGTTTTGAATTCTTTTTTCATATTAAATTTCAAATTTCCAATACAAGTTGGGATGTTTTGAATTCTTTTTTCATATTAAATTTCTTATTCTTAAAGATGATTTTTTTTCTTTCCTGTACTAATGAAGTGATCTCAAAAGTCAGAAGGAATACTTTTAGTGTACTTAGAATTAAAATGATACAAGCAAACCTCTTTGACCTTCAAACTTACTTTAGAAAACCAGATATAACACATTATTTCCAGAAACTGATGAACTTAACCTTTTTGGATAAATTATCAAATATGATTAACAAATGTGCTAATGTTTCCCTCTTTCTTACACACATTTTATAGTTTATGTAACTTAATGAATCTTTTACCTTGGATTCTAGCAGCTTCAGTTCTTTATAATCTTTGTTTTATGCTACAGTTACTTTTTTAGTATACTTGGCTAAACAACTGTCATATATTTCAATCATAATTCACTGCACTTTGGTTAGGATCCTGCCTAGCTACTTTTTAGTTCTCTGCTCCTTCTCCCCTTCTTCCCCCTTCCCATTTCCCTTCCCTCCTTCCTTTTTCCGCTCTCTCTTTCCTCTCTCACTCTGTTGCCCAGCTGAGGGTGCTGCTGTATTAGCCTGGCAACCTCAAACTCCTGGGCTCAAACTTCTGTCTCAGCCTCCTGAGTAACTGGGACTATAGGCAGTTGCCACCGTACCTGACTAATTTTTCTGTTTTTAGTAGAGATGGGGTCTCGCTTTTCTTAGGTTGGTCTCAAATTCTTGATCTCAAATGATCCTTCAGCCTCGGAGAGTGCTTCAGCCTCCCAGGGTGCTAGGATTATGGGCATGATTCACTACACCTAGCCTAGAGCAAATTATTTACCTCATCGTTAATATAATCTAACACTAACACAATATTTATTTATAATTATTTCCATTATTATGGTTTAAAATATGGGAAAGTTTCCAAAGTTTACATGTGCACCTGTATACATGTAGAGTTAAATACCTTTCTGTTCCCTGGTTTTACTTTTAGTTGGCAATAATAATTTTTCAGCAATGAATTAGTAATGTAAGAGACTAAATTATTGGATATGCTTTTCTAAGAGAAAAAGTCATTTTCCTGGTCTTTTAAATATGTCTAGATGGCCTATATTTTTGAAACACATCCTTTGAAATATAGACTCTAGATCAGGCGTCCTCAAACTTTTTAAACAGGGGGCCAATTCACTGTCCCTCAGACTGTTGGAGCCTCGGACTACAGTTTAAAAGAAAAAACTAGGAACAAATTCCTTTGCACACTGCACATACCTTATTTTGAAGTAAAAAAAACAAAACAGGAACAAACACAATCATACTGCCTAATACATATCTTATTTTGAAGTAAAAAAACAAAACAGGAAGAAACACAATCATACCGCCTAATGTGGCCCGTGGGCCGCAGTTTGAGGACCCCTGCTCTAGATCAATGTGGATTCTAGACTTCAGTGCTGATCTTGTCCTCCTAGTATGACAGTAACAGAAATAAAAACAAAAACTGTTTGTTATAGAATTGTGGAAGAGAATGTAAGTATTCAGTATGAGACAGATTTGTCATGCTTTATAAAAGTTTAGAATAGCAGTCACATGTTTTAATTTTGTAGTTTTTTTTGTTTTTAAGAAATCTTAAGAACAATGCTGTTTGTGTATTCTGATATTTGATATTTATAGGTGTGTTTTCCCTAGAATTTAGCCATATCATCTATTTGTATATAGCTAAAATTTCAGATTTAAATCAACAGCAGAAATTATTTCTGCTGATAAAAGTGGAAACTAAATTTCTTTGGATTAGCCCTCCCAGCATGTTACTTATATACTAATTTCTGGGAGATGCTGCATTTTAGTTGCCTTTAAGTTTTTAGAGCTCCTTCACAGGCATAAAAATAAGTCAGCAGTATTATCTGCAAAGCTGGCAAAAATAACTGATAGTGTTTTGGGGATACTGATAACAATAGAATAAAGTTACTTTATATATTCTGTTTACAAATTTTTCTTTAATAGAAGTTGAATGTGAAAAATTAAGTAAAATATGAGTAAACCACCTGGTGTGATAATACTTGTTATGTTTTCAGGTTAGTACTAGCATTTATTTACTCATTTATTTATTTTCACAAAAAGATACATGCTAAATCTTACTATGTGAGCAACTCATAGTTTTCCTTCTTTTTGTATAACATTATGATAGCTCTATTTAATTTTTAAAATTTTGAAACATGGTTTGTAAACAAGACTGTTGAACATAGGAAGATTTGATAATTTGTATTAATATTTTAATGTTTTTCTTTCTTTATAATTCTGAACATGCCGAGTGCTGTTTACAGAAAATAGCTGAGTCTGTTAAATGATGATCTGCTTGCCTTGTGTACATTTTCTTTAATATATGCTCATGTGTGTGCTATCAAAACACCATGTGCCTTGTAATACATCAGTGTATTTACTGTGATTGAGATGAGCAAGAACTTGAATGAACTGATAGGATTTTTATTATCTCTGTCTCTCCTTTTGCCCACATTCTCCTACGATTTTTACTTTGAAATGGAGGAATGGTTAGGAATTGAGGATTGTGTGAACATCCTGGGTTTTTGAATAACTACTTGCTTTTAGTAACTTTCATTAATTGGTGAAATGTTTGTCTCTATTAATTAACTCATCTATAGTTTTTTATTGCAGTCATCAAGGAAATTAGGGGAGTATTGGCTGACTTAATCATTTTCTCCTTTTTTTAGTTTCTGCCCACTGAATGGTGAGAGAGACTTGTGTGTATATTTTTTCTAAGTGTTAAGGACAAAGACAGTGAGGAGAGTCATAGCGTGTTATTATTAGTTCTTCTTTTTATAGCTAAGGAAACAAGTATGGAGAGGTGAAGTATTTTATGAGTAAAAGGTCGTGATGCTTCGCATTTTCTTTCTTTTCTTGAGGATTAAAAAGCTTTGCTTTAAAAGGGTCAGAAGACTTGAATACTTAATGTTTTAAGGCTCTCCAAAGATATTCTAAAGTATCATCCTTTCCACCTTACATGCTAATATTTAAGTTCATAGTGATAAATTAAAGGCTAATTTTATGAAAGACAGTAACTAAACCTTTGAGAGTGTTATATAAGTAACATTGTAGTTTTCTTTCATTTAAAATACATACACACCCCCCATGCAACCCACATTGTAGCATTCCCATTATGTTTTCAGGTGGATTTTAGGTCACCTTGCCAGATATTTTCTATGTTTCATTACCATTTCTTTTCTGAAGGATAAGAAATTTAATACAAGAGACCATAAAAAAAAAAGCAAAATTATTTTATTTGAAATCCTTAAGTCATTCCCACATGTTTCATAAAGCTTTTTATAGACACGTTTAACCACTATAGCTCTTCCAGGTAGAATTAACGGTAACAAAAGTTATTTGATTTTAACCACAGTTCGAATAGTTTAAATGAGTTGAAATTAGTTGACATATGATTAATATTTATAAACGAAAACGTTGGCTCTTCCTGTAGTAATCAATGCATAGCTACAGCTGGTTGAAGGGGACCAAATCCATTGAAGAGGCGATTTGGTTCCATTTTACCAGCTCTAGCAAAGCATTGTAGTGCTGATAGTTCGAGATCCAAAACAGTGAAATGCTTTCTGTTTCTAAAATTATAGTCATGGAACTTCTCCAAGTGTTCTTATATCAGTGCTTCAGTCACTGACTGTAAAATTTTCTATTTTGAAGCCATTTTTCTTTCTGTTTCCAACTTTTACAGTTTAGAGGTCTTTTTCTTTTGACACATTAATGCATTAAGGAATTATCAGAGTACACCTGTGTTTTCAACATCTTTGCTTAATTCTTAAATGTAGACAGTAAGATCTTTTAAAGGCAACAGTATTTAAAGGAACAGACAGACCTTGATATATTTCAGAGTAATGTTTTCCATTATCTCTAGGAAGTTAAACCAGATTACTTAAGTAGTTAAGCGAATAGGTTTGGGAACAGTACTGTTAGTCATACCTTTCTACTACCACTGCTTCTTCTTTATTATTATACTGGAGGACTAATAGTAAGTTGTTGATCAAGGGGGTAGAGGAATATGAGTTGCCTTAAGGAAGTACCTGTGCCCTTGGTTTATAAAGAGGCCACACGTATATTCAGTGTATTGCTGGGATTTGTGTTGAGAGGAACTATCACGCATGCCAGCTTTTCTTTGTTTTTTTTTTTTATTATGTAATGTTACTAATCATAGATAAGTAATTTAGCCGTTTTTAATGCCTTATTTCCTTAATTAAATTCTCTTGTCATTTCGGAGATAGATTGCCTAGTTAACTTCTCATTATCAGCTTAATAAAACATTGAGTTGTGGTTGTTAGCTAGAGTCCATGAATTTGAGTATTAAAATATACCATGCAGATAATACTTTTTAAAAATGGTAAATTTTTGTTAAGTGTTTTTTACTATTGGTTTTCAATGTTAGGGGAGGGATGTTTTTTAAAGTATATACTTATGTAAAATAAAAATTTGATAAAATACAATTTGCCTGTAAGGTATGTTGTCAGTGAAATTCAGAGTTAAGTCATATTCTTTATAGTTAACTGTTTTACTGTACACTGGGAAGCCAGCCCTAGTTCAGGCAATATGCAAATAATTCTTAATATTAAGCATGTTCTGAATCTGTTGGTTAGTAAGGATCATGCTGCTGCTGAAATTAATGTAACTACAATTCTTCTCATCATTTATTCTAATAAAAGTGAAACAGGTGTTAAACTGCCTGAACTTAAGTGCTGAAGATAGCAGTAACACTGGCTTCTATTTTTACTGGTTATATGGGAGCGGTTTAGCAGATCCAGTTGCTCAAGTGTACTTTTGGATGGCAGTTCAATTTCATATGCTGGCCATATCGGGGCAGGGAGAGGCCATGGGGAAAAAAATAGTACAGCATTTGATAATGTCAGCATCTGTTATCCCTGTCAGGGAGACAGTTGAAATGTTTGAGTTACACCAGTGTCAGCAGATGCCCAGAGTTTAACATGTACTCAGTTAAAAATGAACAGCTGATCTGAGTGATGGACGTGACATTTTAGAGTGATTGAAAATACTCTGATGTGTTAAGTTAAACTTGTAAGCACCAGAATCAACACACAATTCTACTTTCTAAATGAATAGCCTGTCATTTTATTTTCTAAGGATTAGATATACTCTTACTATTGCAGCAAAGATATACCTAGTTGCTGAGATTCTTAAGAAAAATTATTTTTAAAACTTCTACTTATAGTATAACCAATACAATTGTTCATTATAAAACTTGAGTAGAGTAAATGCCCTTTGAGGAATGCATTTTCAGTTTTGGTACTTAGGACATGTACAAGTAAACTTACCGAATGGACATGAAGCATTTGCCATTCTGTTTTGCGAATGATCAGAAGGGCTGTATTTAAGTGAGTTAAGTTTGAACTGATTTCTCCTTTGAAAATGTAGAATTTTAAAATCATGTGTTATTTATAATTTCCAGTAAACATACAGTAACATATATGCTACTACATTGAGTCATTCTCTCATTCTTTATAATCTGCTGATAAAATGAAAATCATTTATTAACTAGTTGTCTTATTAAACAGAAAATTAACTGTAGTTAAACTTATAGTCATTTCTATTCAGTTTCTGATACAAAAATATTTTAAATATACTTTTTATACATTTGTAAATATTTCAGTTGGAGTAATAGTACTTTTAGTGAGAAATAATTAGAATAAATGAATATTAGTATTCAAAGTTAGTATCTAACTTTGTCAGATAGTAGCTTTAAATAGGTACTGCTTATAAATTATTGCTAAGAGCTCTATTATTTATAGTCTTTTATAAATATACAAAACAACTGCAAAAAGTAAAAAAGTATTTTGATATCTCTAACATGCTATAATAAGCAGTGAATCTGTCATGTTGATAAACATTGAATTGTAATTCCATAGTGCCAATAAAAACTCATTCTATCTGTATAAATTGGTCCTTGACTTTAATAGCATTTTCATTTTACATACACTCTTTGGAGAAGGCAAATTCAAAGGTGATATAGATAATAAATGGATTTCTTTTAAATATTTGGCAGTCCATTAGCAGCATACCTTGTTGACTTATAGCTGTGGCCCAGAATTTTGTCATTTTTCTTGCTTAAATCTTACGTTTTAATTAATTTTAAGTATTAATTTCACATTTAAAGTGGAGATTGGGTTAAGGGCCTGATAAAGTTGAGAAGGACAGTAGACATTTACTTAAAAGATAGTCTTTTAGAATTATGACTATGTAGCTATCAAAACAAGAAAACTAACACAACAAACTTTTGGTTCAGAAATTCCTCAAATTCCTCAAAGTAGATTATAAATAAATTTGTCAAGATGTGAAGAAATAGATGTTTTAATGTGAATGAAGTCAGCTTTTGTTGTATCTTACTTTTTTTAACAAATCAGTCAGCTCTCGGCTAGTATGGTATACTTACTATCAGATTGTGGAGAAAAGATAGGTTATGTGTGAAACTTCATTCTTTTGAGCTGGTAATACTATTTTCCCTTTTGTAGTCAAATTTTAATCATGTGCTAAGAGTACTTGATTTAAAAGTAAGTTCAGTATGTTTTAAACTTAAATGATTTAAAAAAGAGTTGCATGATAATTAGAATTTGTTTTCCTTCACAAAATAGAAACCATAGGGATATTTAGTTTCCATGTGTAAATAACAGATCCGGTTTTTGGGGTGTTAGGATTGCCAAAGGTCATCTGTTTGTTACTAGGTTAATTAATCATGTGAAGGTCATTCATGTAGAAAGAAGCAAGGGCTTCTTTTAGCTGCCTTTTAGTTCTTTCTTGGTAGTGTATTGCCTACCAAAAATACATACTTCTTTACATTCCATAGCATTGTATGTTCATATGGGTACATAAAGAAGTATGTACTCTGAGTAGGTATTATGAAGTTCTTAGCTGTAAAAACATGAACTATTTTATTTTCCCATTTGTTAGTAAAACATTCAGTTTACTACTGTAGAGCAATGCTAGATCGTTTGCAGAGATTAATTTATCAAAGGCTATACTTTATAAGAAGTTTACCTGAAGCATAGCATTAATGCCATTTATGGTTTCTTGTTCTTGGTGGACATAAATATTTCTAAACATTTGATCAGTTGTTTGTTGAACTTTGTCCTGGTTTGTTTCTTTCTGCAAGAGATTCATAGAATCAGTAGTTTACAGAGTGTATTTCAGAAACTGGTAAGATCAGCTGAGTGTTTCTTCATAGTCTTCAGAGTTTCTTCTCTTGTATAGATTGCTTCTAGATCCTACAAGTAGATAGAGTAATCAGTTCAGATACTTTTTACAAACTAGATATCTTATTCAAAACTTCACTAATTAATCAGTTAGTACTTTGGTATTGACTCTAAAGTTGAGACAAGGAGAAAAACCAGTGAAGTAAATTTTTAAAATGGTATATTTTTTCTAGTTTTTATAAAGTCACAAAGAAGAAATCATCATTTGAAAATGTATATGTTGCTTCTTAGTCTTTATTAGTTCCTTACTTGAATTTTGTACTTAGCTGTTTCTGTTTAGGTTGAATACAAATTCAGATAGGTGTAGAAATACTCAATTTTGGTAACTTCAGTTATGATTCTTAAAATCTTTTTAGTATAAAGGATAACTACCAGAAAAGTCAAGTTTTTGAAAGTATCACTTGAGAGAATTGAAAGGTTTTAGCCTATGAATACCTGAGTTTTAACTTGATCACTTACATTGGAAAGAAATTAAAGCTGGTGAGTAGCCCTGAATTACAATGGTAGTAAAAGGTTAATTTAAAAGAAAACTGCAGTAAATTTTTAGATGTGGCAAAGGGAAAAAAGGGGCAGGGATAGTAGAATTTCTGCAGTCTGTGCAGCTCATAGAGAACAAATCAGAATGTAGCATTAGATAGACGAATAAGTACTACAGCAGTTTTCAGCAATGCAGCATTAGAATGACACGATGCATGGTCTGGTTTATTTTTGTGACCAATTCATAGTAAGTGTTAAAAAGTATTTAATCTACCAAGTTTCTTGCTTAACTAACCTTGAAATACATAGTTAATCCTTTTTTAAAAATAGCATACTTTGGGAAGCAGGATATAATTTACCAGGGATGTAAAAATTATCATTTAATCTGAAACAATAAAGATTAAATTTTTGATAATGTAAACAATAATGTATTTATATATTTTTTTTGAGATAAAGTTATCTACCATATTTGAACAATGTTCCTTTTTATACTACATACGTTTGCAACTTGAATTGTGAAATTAGGTTATACCTAGATAGAATTTAACAGTAAGAACATATATTGAGTTAATAATAAGTAAGCATGCAGAAAGTCATAAGCATCCTTAAAATTACCGGCCTTTTGGTGCCCTGTTACCTGTCAGCTTAGTGTCACGCAGCATTTGCAGCAGAAAGGAAGGAAATGACCTAGAGAGTCACATCAGCAGCAGCCATCTCATCTTGATTGTTGGTTCACTCTATTCGCTGATTCAGCACTTCTTTTCATGAGCCGGTGAAGTACCCACCGGTGGGATGTATCAGTGAACACAAACATCACCTTTTAAGATAGATTTGAAAAGCAGAGCAAACAAAAAACAAATAAGCCTGCTTTCCCTGTCCCTCACTTTTTCCTTAAAAAAAACAAATAAACAATCCTACAATAAAATTGAATCAATGTTGGCCATTTTATTTGAAATGTCATATACTAATTAGTATTGCACAGATATGTAGGAAAAGTTAAGCAACCAAAGAAGGTTGCTACAATGGCCAAGAAAACAAACTTAGCTCATTTGTCATATGAAATGCTTCAGCAGAGGGGGAAAAGTTGCAGAGGGAAGTTAATTTTATAATTTAGAAAAGACAAAAAAAAACCCTAAACTGAAACACACTTTAACACCCCCCCCCAAGTAACTGTAAACATTCACCCTGCTTTTCTTTGCCCGCCAGAATACATTGGGTTCTTCTGCCTTCTTAGGAAATACTCTGCATCTTTCTTGCTTTGAGATTTTTTTTTTTTTTTTTTTTTTGGTTTTTAGTTTCCAGGATTAAATGGAGAAACTACCTTGTCATATCCAGAGGTCAAGTCTGCAAGCGAGGTCAGGACTTCCACATGGCCACTACAGAAGCTAACTTATATCCTTCCCTCAGTGACCACAGGCTAAGCTGTTACAGCTTTATAGGCGGCTAAGCATTTGAAACATGCACTCCCAGGCAAACAGGCTTTCTTGTGCCTCTCTCTTCCCTGACCATATTTAGTCAACCATAGCAAAAAATAGTCTCTCAGCTGTCGATTGTCGAACCAAAAGCTGAGGAAGCCTCAATCTTGCTTTCTGCGTATTGATTGTTCATCCTGCGGTCTAAACACTGCTTTGCCATTTGTCCTGCCCTTTTTTTTTTTTTGTTAAGCACTGCCAAATAAAGTGCTCTCTCATGTTTCCACTTACATTTCCCCGATTTTCACTGAGCTTGCGCTGAGACTGGGAAAGCCTGATGTGGTGTCACTATACTTAGAAGCATTGCAGAGAAAAAAGGAAAAATGAAAAAAACCCTCTAGCTAGTAGCAAGACAAGTGAAGTCACTCTGTTGTCAAAATACATTTTATAAGCTGATTTTTTTGTTGGTAAAAAAAAATCTTAGATGGTGCTGAAGGCCTGAAGGGATTTTGGAATGTTTATCTTTTGAGCTAGCCGTGGCTATCAGCAGTTTTTAAAGTTTATTTAGTAGTATTTTAATGGAAAATGTAAAAATGGTAAGTGGAACCTATATATTGAGGGTAGAGAAGATTATTGAGGAAGGAGTAGTATGTACATGAAACCTTGGAAATGCAACTTAAAACTTTTAAGTCAGTTTTTAACTTTTTATACTGCTTAGGGGATAAAAAGGGTCTAGTGAACTTTATATTAAAAATAAATATACATGTAGGAAGTATTAAAATACATTTTATTATGAATTAAGTTACGCAAATGTATCTTATCTTTTTTCCCTCCCTTCTGTATTGTCATGGCTCTCTTAAGTTTCAGAAACAGCCTTTAGGTACAGCCATTGCACCCTTTAGCACAGACTGGAATAGTTGTTGACATGTCTATAATTCTGCCACATAGTGTATGTCTCTGGAAAACACTTTTGTTCTACATTTTAATAGCATAGTCCCAATACATATTGATACTGACATTTAATTTTCCAACCAAGGGGAGAAAATAATAAAACATCAAATCCAGCAAACCTGTAAAGATATAATTTAAAATCATACAACCCAAAAATGCCCAAGAGAAACCAGCTATACCTTGTTCTTAATTCAAATATATCCTCTTAAGTATTGATTCAAGAAAAACCATTATTAGTGTTCTAAGTTTGTCCTCCCACAGTGGAAATTTATCCTTAACATCCTTGTTGTCATTTAATATTATAGCAGTTTAGGGCGGTGCCTGTAGCTCAATGGGTAGGGTGCCAGCCACACACAGCAGGGCTGGCGTGTTCGAACCCAGCCTGGGCCTGCTAAAACAACAATGACAACTGCAACCAAAAAATAGCTGGGCTGTGTGTTGGGTGCCTGTAGTCCCAGCTACTTGGGAGGCTAAGGCAAGAAAATGGTTTAAGCCCAAGAGTCTGAGGTTGCTGTGACGTCACGGCACTCTATCTAGGGCGAAGCTTGAGACTCTGCCTCAAACAAAAACAAACAAAAAAAGTATTATAGCAGTTTAATTATTGTGAATAGCTAGATATTAGGCAATTTTAAAGAACAACTTTCCTAGGTAGTGAAATAATGCTACATGTATTATGAGATGACTTGTTTCAGAGTAGATAGGTTAATTTTCAGTTTTCTCAATTAGCCCATTTTTGTTAACCATTTTGTAGCAGTGAAATTATTTTTTTTAGCAAACACTTATATAATATGTATGTGCCTAGCACTATTCTAAACCCCTTATAAATATTAACTCATTTAATTTTCATAACAACTCGGAGGTAGGATTTGTGATTCTCCTGACATTTTGCAGATGAGGAAAATGAGGGATAGAAGGTAAATAATCCACTCATCACTAGCTGTTCTGGCTAGAGCTCGAATTTGACTTTAGATAATTTGACTTCAAAGTAGCAACCCTTCCCCACTATGTCATGCTGCTGCACTGGTTTATAATAATGAAATGAGTTAGAGAATTAATACAGTACTCTTGGTACTCAGCAGGAAGCCAAACATATAATATGTTGCTAATATTCTTGCTTCATTATGTTCAGAAAGATGATTGTTCATTTTTTTGTTTCTTTTCTTTAAAAAAACTATTTTAGCTCAGTGTATTCGGTATGTAAACTATATCTTTTTAAACAAAATGTTTTCCAATTGTTGTAACCTACTTTATGTATGCTCAAAAGAACTTCTACTTCAGTTCATCAGCTTTCTAAGTAAGCTCTTTTATGGATTCTGAACCAGCCTACTTTACTTGAGGGATTGTTCATTAATTTAGCCAGCATTTATTAAACACCTAATATGTGCTAGAGTGATATTCTAATATCTTTTCACATTAAGTAATACTAAGGTGTTTAGCTACTAGGGTTTGCTTGGGAAAATGCTGCCTGCCTCTGCAGAAAGATTGCAAAGCATGGCCCTACATATTGACCCAGTGCCATTTGAACACTACATACCAATGCAGACAGCTGTTTGTCCCCTCTGCTTCTGAGAACTCATTTGTTCATCATTCAGCAAACGTTTGAGTACTGTCATGTGCCAGGGATTATGCTAGGCACCATTATTAGTTGTTCTGGAACTTAATGCTTTTTTGGCACTAGTCACAAATGCCTGCTTAACTGGTAGTAAGATCTTATCTTTAAAACATCCATGTCCTTAGCCTATTGGAAAACAACCAGATTGAGAAATAAAGAAGAGTGTTTGAGCATTAGGGAAAATATCTCTAAATCTCATGTTCTGTGCTACGTAGGTAATACTATTGGCTTGATAAAATTATTGATTTATTGAACTTGTGACACCCTCATCCCAGCAACTCCATGAACCTCAGTGCTTGTAGCATAACAGTCTCTTTAGTTATCTGAACTACTCAAGGGAAGGGCCTGCAGCTGATCTTTGTGGTTGTATTGTGTGTTCTTGAGATTGCCTGCCCCTTGAAAAGAAAGGAGATAGGTTTCCTTGAGCTGCTACTTTGACATAAGGGTGAGGGGACTTGGGACTGTTCTGCTTACCTTCCCCTTAGCTTACCTTGCCCAAAGATGGCCACTTTTCTTGAGGCCCTATATTTGTTTTTGTTTTTTTGAGAGGGTTAGCAATTTCTAATTGAGAGAGTTACAGTTTCTTAAAACCAATCCACTCCACATCTTCATTTAGAATTTAAAATAATTTGTGTAGCTATTTCTTCAAGGAGGTGAAACATAACTTCCTACTCCTTAAATGTAGGCTGTGCATAGTGACTACCTTCCAAAGAGCATAGTTTAGAAATAGGGAAAAAAGAATCACTTTAGAGCAGAATAAACGTAATAAACACTACTTCAGCCGGGTGATGTACGGTGATAAGGCTTGTTGATAGTTTATACCTTTGATATGATGTGATGAAATGGCACTTTTATAAGAAAAACATAAGACATATTCCAACTGAGGAACATCCCACAAAATGTCTAATTAGTATTTCTCAGAACTATCAGTCTCATCAAAAACAAAAAAAAATCTGGGAAATTGTCACAGCTAAAGTGAGCCTGAGAAAACATGACAACTACATGTAATGTGGTATTCTGGAGGAGAGAAAGAACATTAAATAAAACTAGTGAAGTGTGGACTTGAGTTAATAACAATGTGTTACCTTTGGTTTATTGATTGCATAATAACAAATATACTATGCCAATATAAACTGTGGGGTAGGGGTGTGGGATATATGGGAACTCTGTACTAGCTTTGGCAATTTCCTATAAATCTAAAATTGTTCTAAAATAAAAAGTTTATGTAAAAGCAACAACAAAAATTAATCTACCAACACGTGACTAGTTGACAGTTGACCCTCTCATTAATTTTGACTTGGGACTATCTGCATTGTTTCTCTACAACTTAAATCAAGCATAAACCAAGAGTTGACTTTGCTGTAATTGATTTTAACAAAATATTAAGTTGGTGTTCTTTTAAAGCATATTAAAGTAGGAAAGTGTATTTTAGAATAATTTTTGTCAAGGTCAGTCTTATTTTAAGTTTACTTAAAGGGAAAGGCTTTTTAAAGTGAATGTTAATAATTTTGAATTTTCAAAATTTGTTTTGTGTGAGTGTGATGTAGGGGATAGGTTTGGAAGGGGGACTATTGTAAACGTTCAGAGGAAAGGTAATGGTAGCCTATCTGTAGAAGGTTGGAGGTCATGGGGAAGAATAGTTCCATTTTTGAAAAGGAGAATTCAGGACAAATTGAATGTGGTAGTAAAAAGGGAGGGAAGAGTTTAAACACTAGAATGATTCCCAGTTGTCTAAGTAGGATGGCTGATTAAATGATAAAAAGGGTAACCAAGATCAAGATACAGGAGGAACATAGGAAAGAGAAGAGGGGGAAAGAGATTTGTACTATGTTGGTTTGGTCATAGTACATTTCAGACCCTATACGAGAACATTTTTATATAATCTCACTTAATTCTTACAGCAACCTTTTGGTACTTTTATAAACAATATCTATAGAAATTTTGGTATTAGATATGAATTATGACTTTGTTGTAGTTTAGAGGTATGAGGTAGAGATGCCATGGGTGAGAATGCAAAGTTAAGGTTCACATGGCCCAGGTATTGGTCTTGGCTTTATAGGTGGTTGGACTTGGAATGAGTGACTAACATTAATTGAACTTGTAAGAGATTGATATTTCAGTCAAAATGCCAAATTACTGCTTACAGAAAGAAATACTGCCAAGTGAGTTACATATAGTACAGAATTCAAAACAACTAATCTGTAAAATTTTCTTTCCCCTAGTAGGGGAGAAAATGTATGAAAAGCTAAGTTACAATTGGAAATTGATTAATGAGCAAGGCAATTGGTTGTATAATTTTAACCAACAGTGTCTTGAACTATGATAATTTTCCATATACCGTATATACTCGGGTCATACAGGTTATTTGATTTGGTGCGCACGCACCTAATCAGATGCATGTAGTCTCCAGTCGTCTTCTGCCATCTGCTTGAGGGGGCGGTGCTTCAGCTCAGTCCACAAGTCATGGCTGAGCTGAAGAGGTAGGTGGCTGAACTGAACTGCATTCCACTGAACTATTTAACCGACAATATTTAATGGCACATTTAATTAAGTGAAAACCCCATTTAAGGCAGTAAAGTCTTATAAACAAATGTTTATAAATCCTGAATCCTTATAATCAGGGGTTTTGGAGTATAAGGATTCAGGATTTTTAACCATTTACATGTTTAGCTAATGGAACTAATCTGAGACCTGTCATTATTTTTAAAAGGAAGACTTTGCCTAAAAAGGTCAAATTCCCACCAGGAATTA
>CAUYPK010148712.1:0-10475 GCA_963574355.1 Loris lydekkerianus | reverse complement strand
TTGCCATGATAGTTAATAAAATAACTTTACTTGTATTTGGCAAAGAAGAAATAAATACACAATAGTTGAATTAGGTTCAAGAATCAAGCTGAATCTGTTTCCAAGACTTGGAAGAACTTCTTTTGTATTGTTCCAGTTCCTGATCCTTCTGAATTCTCATCTCGTCAATTTTAATTTAATTTTTAAAGTGAATATATTTACAATACCAGAGAATAAAATAAGTTTCAACAAAATAATCCTCCCAGATTGACTGGCACAATTAGAACACTAGTAAGCTATTAGGCCTAAATTGACAGCAGCTACTCTAATGATTTAGTTCTAACTAACCCCCTCACCTCCTGCCCACCTCACCCATGCTTGGAAGGGCAGGAGCATGAGACTGGCTGGCAAGAATTTATGGGCGTGAAGTACACCAGCTGGTGTCAGTTTTTGACAGCAGTGCATTATGCTTCTGTAGAAAGGGGAATTTGTGAATAGTTGCCAAAAAACACTGTACCCCTAAATCTATCATATTTTTTTAAAAAGTGAGAGACTGTTATTGAATCTGCAGATCATTTGGGGTTGTATGGATTTTTTTATTTTTTAAAATAAATTCTGTATATATTTAAAGTATACAGTGTAATATTATAAAATCCATATCTGTGATAAAATTAACATATTTATCATTTCATTAGTTACCTATTCTTTCTACCCCATGGCAAGAAAATCAATAATTTACTCATTTATTAAAAATATTGATACACTATTAGTAACTATCATGCTTGTACAGTACAATTTTTGATCTGTTTATCTTATAAATCATTACTTTGTACCCTTTGATTGATATTTCTCCTCCCCCAACAACCATGGTAACCACTATTTTATTGTCTCTATATATGTATTTGATTTTTTTTTTTTTTAGATTCCACATGTGTGGGCGGCACCTGTGGCTCAGTGAGTAGGGCACCAGCCCCATATACCAAGGGTGGTGGGTTCAAACCCGGCCCTGGCCAAAAAAAACTGCAACAAAAAAATAGCCGGGCATTGTGGAGGGCGCCTATAGTCCCAGCTACTCGGGAAACTGAGGCAAGAGAATCACCTAATCCCAGGAGTTGGAGGTTGCTGTGAGCTGTGACTTCATGGTAGTCTACTGAGGGCAATAAAGTGAAACTCTGTCTCTACAAAAGAAAAAAAAAATAGATTCCACATGTGAGTTCTTGCAGCGGTTTTCTTTCTGTGTCTGGCTTATTTCACTTAGCATAATGTCCTCCAGGTCTATCCATGTTGCAGCAATGTCAAGATCTCATCTTTTTTTTCTTTTTTCTTTTCTTTTCTTTTTATTTATTTAATTATTTATTTTCAGACAGAGTCCCACTATGTCGCCCTGGGTAGAGTGCTGAGGTGTCACAACTCACAGCAACCTCAAACTCTTGGGCTTAAGCAATTCTCTTGTCTCAGCCTCCCAAGCAGCTATGACTACACGTGCCCACCACAACGCCTGGCTATTTTTTGTTGCAGTTGTCATTGTTGTTTAGCTGGCCTGGGCCAGTTTCAAACCCGCCAGCATCAGTGTATGTGGCTGGTGCTGTAACCACTGTGCTACGGGCACCAAGCCAAGATCTCATCTTTTTATAAGGCTAAATAATACTCCATCAAATATAATAGCCAAGATGAGAAGCTAATCACAACCCCCTTCACCATAAAGAAATACCACAAAGAAAATGAAATACCTAGGAATATACTTAACAAAAGAGGTGAAGGATCTCTATAAAGAAAATTATGAAACCCTAAGGAAAGAAATAGCAGAAGATATTAACAAATGGAAGAGCCTATCATGGTCATGGCTGGGAAGAATCAACATTGTTAAACTGTCTATACGTCCCAAAGCAATCTATAGATTCAATGGCATCCCTATTAAAATACCAACGTCATACTTTTAAGACTTGGGAAAAATAATTCTTCATTTTGTATGGAACCAGAAAAAAGCCTGTATAGGTAAGGCAATTCTTAGTGGTAAAAGCATAGTTGGGAGCATCAGCATACCAGACTTTGGGCTGTACTACAAAGCCATAGTGGTCAAAACAGCATGGTACTGGTACAAAAATAGAGACATAGACATTTGGAATTGAATAGAAAATCAGGAAGTGAAACTAACATCTTACAGCCACCTAATCTTCCATAAATCAAACAAGAACATACACTGGGGGGGAAAATCCCTGTTCAATAAATGGTACTGGGAGAACCGGAGATTCACATGTAAAAGACTGAAACTGGACCAACTCCTTTCTCCACTCACAAAAATTGATTCAAGATGGATAAAAGACCTAAATTTAAGGCATGAAATGATAAAAATCCTCAAAGAAAGCATAGGAAAAACACTTGACGATATCGGCCTGGGAAAAGACTTTATGAAGAAGACTTCAATGACAATTGCAACAACAACAAAAGTAAACAAATGGGGCAGTGCCCATAGCTCAGCAGCTAGGGCACCAGTCACATACACGGAGAGTGGGGGGTTTGAACCCGGTCCAGCTAAAACAACAATAGCAACAACAGCAACAAAATAGTTGGGCATTATGATGGGCACCTGTAGTCCCAGCTACTTGGGAGTCTGAGTGAAGAGAATCACTTAAACCCAAGAGTTTAAGGTTTCTGTGAGCTGTGACACCACAGTACTCTACCCAGGGTGACAGCTTGAGACTCTGTCTCAAAAAATAAATAAATAAATAAATAGGACTCAATTAAACTGAAAAGCTTCTGTACAGCTAAGGAGACAACAACCAAGGCAAACAGACAACCTACGCAATGGGAAAGGATATTTGCATATTTTGAATCAGACCAAAGCTTGATAACTAGGATCTATAGAGAACTCAAATCCACATGAAAAAAAGCCAACAATCCCATATATTAGTGGGCAAGGGCATGAATAGAACCTTCTCTAAAGAAGACAGACAAATGGCTAACAAACATATGAAAAAATGTTCATCATTCCTAATTAATAGAGAAATGCAAATCAAAACCACCCAGAGATACCATCTAACCTCAGCAAGAATGGCCCACATCACAAAGTCTCAAAACTGCAGATGCTGGCATGGATGTGGAGAGAAGGGAACACTTTTAACACTGCTGGTGGGACTGCAAACTAATACAACCTTTTTGGAAGGAAGTATGGAGAACCCTCAAAGAACTCAAGCTAGACCTCCCATTTGATCCTGCAATCCCATTACTAAGCATCTACCCAGAAGGAAAAAAAAATCCTTTTACCATAAGGACACTTACACTAAACTTTTTATTGCAGTTCAAATAAAATCACCAAAATGTAGAAACAGCCTAAATGCCCACCAACCCAGAAATGGATTAATAAGCTGTGGTATATGTATACCATGGAATACTATTCAGCCATTAAAAAAGATGGAGACTTTACATCCTTTGTATTAACCTAGATGGAAGTGGAACACATTATTCTTAGTAAAGCATCACAAGAATGGAGAAGTAAGAATCCTATGTACTCAATTCTCATATGAGGACAGTTGATGACCTAATATATGGTGGAGGTTGGGAGAAGGGGAGAGCAGAGAGAGAAAGGGAAGGAGGGGAGTGGGGGGTGACTGTGTGTGATACTCCTTTTGGGGGTGGGACACAATTATAACAGGGACTTTACCTAACAAATGCAATCAATATAACCTGGCTCTTTGTACCCTCAATGAATCCTCAACAATAAAAAATATATATATATATATACACATGCATATGTACACACATATATCACAGTTTCTTTTTCTTTTCTTTTTTCTTTTTTTTTTTTTTTAAGAGATGGGGGTCTCACTCTATCACCCAGGGCTGGAGGGCAGTGGCATAATCACAGCTCACTTCACTGCAGCCTCAAACTCATAGACTCAAGCAATCCTGGCTCAGCCTTCCAAGTAGCTGGAACTAAGTTTTTCTTCCGGGTCTTTTTTTTTTTTTTTTTGAGACAATGTCTCACTATGTTGCCCAAATAACATAACTAACTTCTTGCCTCAAGCAATCTTTCCACTACAGCCTCCTGAGTTGCTGGGATTACAGGTGTGAGCCATCATACCCAGCATGTCATGGTTTCTACACATAGTAGTCCACTGATGAACGCCTAGGTTGTTTCTATATCCCAGATATTATGAATAATGCTATAATGAACATGATATGAGTTCAGTTATCTGTGCTAGGCTACAGTTTCATTTCTTTTGGGTATATACCCAGAAGAGGGAGTGCTGAGTTATATGATAGCTCTATTTTTAATTTTTTGGGGGAGAATTTCTATACTGTTTTTCATAATGAATGCCCAATCTACATTCCCATCAACAGTATATATGGTTTCCTTTCCTCCACACTCTCATCAATACTTATTATCTCTTGTTTTTTTGGTAATAGCTATCTTAAAGGTGTGAAGTGGTACCTCATAGTAGTTTTGACTTGCATTTCCCTGATGATTAGTGAGTCTGAGCACCTTTTTTTGTACCATTTTTATGGTACCATTTTTATGTCTTTGGAGAAATAACTATTTAGATAATTTGACTATTTTTTAAATCCAATTACAGTGTTTACGTTTTCTGGCTATTGTGTTGTATGGGTTCTTTTAAAATATGATTTGCAGGCTTGGCACCCATAGCACAGTGGTTACATCGCCAGCCACATACACTTAGGCTGGTAGGTTTGAACCTGGTCTGGGCCAGCTAAACAATGACAACTGCAACAAAAAAAATAGCCGGGTCTTGTGGTGGGCACCTATAGTCCCAGCTACTTGGGAGGCTGAGGCAAGAGAATTGCTTAAGCCCAAGAGTTTGAGGTTGCTGTGAGCTGTGATGCCATGGCACTCTACTGATGGTGGCATAGAGAGACTGTCTCAAGAAACAAAAATGTGATTTGCAAATATTTGTTTATTTATTTATTTAAGACAGAGTCTCACTTTCATCCTTGGTAAAATGCTGAGGCATCATAGCTCACAGCAACCTCAAGCTCCTGGGCTCAAGCAACTCTCTTGCCTCAGTCTCCCAAGCAGCTGGGTACCTGCCACAATGCCCAGCTATTTTTAGAGATGGAGGCTCGCTCCTGCTCAGACTGGTCTTGAACCTGCAAGCTGAGGTAATCCACCCCCCTTGGCCTCCCAAAGAACTAGGATTACAGGTGCAAGCCACCACCCCCTACAAATATTTTTAACTTATACATATGATTTGAAAATATTTTTCCCAGTCTTAGAATTGCTTAACATTATGTATTTTTTTTTTTCTGTGCAGAGGCTTTTTACTTTAATGTAGTTTTATTTATTTACTTTGGCTTTTGTAAATTTTTTGTTTGTTTTTGTTTTTGTTTTGAGACAGTCTCATTTTGTCACTGCTGGTAGAGTGCTATGGCATTGTAGCTCACAGCAACCTCAGCCTTAAAGAGGGCTCAAGCAATTCTCTTGTCTCAGCCTCTCCTAAGTAGCTGGAACTATAGGCATGCACCATTACACATGGCTAATTCTTCTATTTTTGTTATTTTTTACTTTTATTTATTTATTTTTTTGAGACAGAGTCTCACTGTATTACCCTCAACAGAGTGCTGTGTTGTCACAGCTCATAGCAACCTCAAACTGATTCTCTTGCCTCAGCCTCCCAAGTAGCTGGGACTTCAGGCGCCCATCACAATGCCTGGCTATTTTTTTGTTGTAGTTGTTATTGTTGTTTGGCAGTCCCGGGCCAAGTTCGAACCCACCAGCCCTGGTGTATGTGGCCGGTGTCCCAGCTGCTGAGCTACAGATGCCAAGCCTAGTTCTTCTATATATATATATTTTAAGCCTACAGTACTCGATATTCCCAGGTGGTTTCCCATCCAAGTACTAACCAGGCCTGACCCTGCTTAGCTTCCAAGATCTGATGAGATCATGTGCGTTCAGAGTGGTATGGCTGGAGACAGTTCTTCTATTTTTATTTTGTTTCATTTTATTTATTTATTTATTATTTTTTAAAATTATTATTTTTTGGCTGGGGCTGGGTTTGAACCTGCCACCTCCAGCATATGGGGCTGGTGCCTTACTTCTTTGAGCCACAGGCACCACCCTTATTTATTTTTTTCTTAGTTATTGTGTTAAGACATTTATACTCTACACTTAGTAAATTTAACATGTACCCTTGTAAAATGCATTGTAGGTGTGCTTCCACCAATTACCCTCCCTCCACCTGCCCTCCCCCCTTCCCTCCCCTCCCTCTCCTCTTTCCCCTTCTTCTTGGGTTATAGTTGGGTTATAGCTTTTATATGAAAGTTATAAATTGGTTTCATAGTAGGGCTGAGTACATTGGATATATTTTCTTCCATTCTTGAGATACTTTGTTAAGAAGAATATGTTCCAGCTCTAGTCATGTAAACATGAAAGAGGAAAAGTCTCCACCTTTTTTTAAGGCTGCATAATATTCCATGGTGTACTTATACCACAATTTATTAATCCATTCATGGGTCAATAGGCACTTGGGCTTAGTTCTTCTATTTTTAGTAGAGACAGGGTCTCTCTCTTGCTTAGGCTGGTCTCAAACTGCTAAGCTCAAGCACTCTTTGGCTTCCCTCGGCTGTCTCGGCTTCCCAGAGTGCTAGGGTTACAGGCATAAGCCACCATGCCCTGTCAGTAGCCTGAGTTTTTAATATAATATCTAAAGAATTATTACCAAGGACACTGTCAGTGAGATTTTCCCCTTTGTTTTCTTTAAGAAGTTTTGTGGTTTCAGGTTTTATATTTAGGATTTCTAACCAATTTGTGTTGGTTTTGTGTATGGTGTAAGATAAGAGGCTAAGTTCATTCTTTTGCATGTGGAAATCTAGTTTTTTCAGAACCATTTACTGAGGAGTATCATTTCTCTATTGTACCGTTTCAGTACCCTTGTGAAAAATTAGTTGACCATACATGTTTGAATTTATTTCTTGGCTCTCTATTCTGCTCAAGTGACCTGTGGGTTTTTTGGTACCAGTACCATACTGTTTTCATTCCTATAGCTTTGTAATATAATTTTGAATCATGGTACAGCACCCGTAGCTCAGTGGGTACGGCGTCAGACACATACACTGAGGGTGGTGGGTTGGAGCCCAGCCTGGACGTACTAAACAACAATGACTTCTGCAACAAAAAAATAGCTGGGCATGGGCTGCACCTGTGGCTCAAGGAGTAGGGCACTGGCCCCATATACCAGAGGTGGTGGGTTCAAACCCAGCCTGAGCCAAAAAAAAAAAAAAAAAAGAAAAAAAATAGCCAGGCATTGTGTTGGGTGCCTATAGTCCCAGCTACTTGGGAGGCTGAGTCAAAAGAATCGGTTAAACCCAAGAGTTTGAGGTTGCTGTGAGCTGTGATACCATAGCACTCTACTGAGGGGTGGGGGAAGGGGAGAGCAGGGAGAGGGAAGGAGGGAAGGATTGGGGGGAAGGGAAGAACAGAGAGAGGGAAAAAAAATAATTTTGTATCAGGAAGAGTGATGCCTACAATGATTTCTTTTTTTTCTCAGAATTGCTTTGGCAGCAAATAGACAACCTTCAGAATGGGAAAAGATATTTGCATATTATGAATCAGACAAAAGCTTGACAACTAGGATCTACAGAGAACACAAATTAATCAACCAAAAAAAGACTCAACAATCCCGTAGATCACAGGGTAACAGACATGAATAGAAACTTCTTTAAGAAGACAGACAATGGTGGTGCCTGTGGCTCAGTGAGTAGGGCACCAACCCCATATACTGAGGGTGGTGAGTTTGAACCTGGTCCTGGCCAAACAGCAGCAAAAAATAGCCAGGCATTGTGTCAGGTGCCTGTACTCCCAGCTACTCTGGAGGCTGAGGCAAGAGAATCACCTGAGCCCAAGAGCTGGAGGTTGCTGTGAGCTGTGATGTCACGGCATTCTACTAAGGGCAACAAAATGAGACTCTGTCTCAAAAAAAAAAAGACAAATGGCTAATAAACATGGAAAAATGTTCATTATCCTTAATCATAAGAGAAATGCAAATCAAAACCACCTTAAGATATCACCTAACCCCAGTGAGAATGGTCCACATCACAAAATCTCCAAGCTGCAGATGCTGGTGTGGATGTGGAGAGAAGGGAACACTTTTACACTGCTGGTGGGACTGTAAACTAATACAATCTTTTTGGAAGGAAGTATGGAGAATCCTCAAAGAACTCAATTTAGACTTTCCATTTGATCCTGTAATCCCATTACTAGGCATCTGCCCAGAAGAAAAAAAAAAGTCCTTTTATCATAAGGACCTTTGCACTAGACTGTTTGTCGCAGCTCAATTTACAATTGCTAAAATGTGGAAACAACCTAAATGCCCACCAACCCAGGAATGGATTAATAAACTGTGGTATACCATGGAATATTATTCAGCCATTAAAAAGATGGAAACCTTACATCTTTTTTATTAGCCTGGATGGAGGTGATACACATTATTCTTAGTAAAGCATCACAAGAATGGAGAAGCAAGAATCCAATGTACTCAATTCTAATATGAAGGCAGTAGATGAGCTAATACAAGGGGTGGGGTAGGAGAATGAGGTAGTGGGGAAAGGGAAGGAAGTAGGGAGATGGGGGGTCATGGTGTGTGGCACAGCTCTTGGTGTGGAACACAAATATAAGAGGGAGTTTATCTAACAAACACAATCAGTATAACCTAATTCTTTGTACCGTCAATGAATCCTAAACAATTAATAAAAAATTGCTTTGGTATTTGGGTTCTTCTGTGACTCTGCATAAAATTTAGGATTGCCTTTTCTATTTCTGTGAAGAATGCCATTGATGTCTCAGTACCTATAGCTTGGTGGTTAGGGTGCCAGCCACATACACTGGAGCTGGCAGGTGTGAACCTGCCCTGGACCTGCTAAACAAAAATGACAACTACAACAACAACAACAAAAATAGCTGGGCATTGTGACAGGAGCCTGTAGCTACTTGGGAGGCTGAGGCAAGAGAATTGCTTAAGCCCAAGAGTTTGAGGTTGCTGTGAGCTGTGATGCCGTAGCACTCTACTGAGGACGACATAGTGAGACTCTGTCTGAAGAAAAAAAAAAAAGAATGCCCTTGAGATTTTGATAAGGATGGCATTGAGTCTATATATGGCTTTGAGTAGTATGGGTATTTTAACAATATTAGTTCTTCTAATCTATGTGCATGGAATATCTTTCCATTTAGTTGTGTCTTCTTTCATTTCTTTCATCTATAATTTGTAGTTTTTAGTGTACAGCTCTTTCACCCCCTTGGTTAAATTAATTTCTGATTATTTAAAATTATTTGATTTTATCATAAATGAGATTGTTTTCTTGATTTCCATTTTGGCTAGATTTTTATTTTTGTACAGCAATGACATGGGCTTTATATTGATTTTATATGCTGCACCTTTACTGAATTTATTTATTAGATCTAACTTTTTTGGGGTGGAGTCTTTGGGGTTCTCTAAATATAAGAGCATGTCACCTGCAAATAGAGATAATTTTACTTTTTCCTTTTTGATTTGAGTATCTTTTATTTTTTTCTTTATCATTTCTCTGATATTTCTAGAACCATGTTGACTACAAGTAGCAAAAATGGACTTCTTTTCCTTGCACCAGATTTTAGAGGAAAAGCTTTCAGTTTCTCCTCATTGATTATGAGGTTAGCTGTGGGTTTTTCTCTTCTTTCTTTTTTTTTCTTGAGACAGAGTCTCACTTTATCCCCCTTGGTAGAGTACTGTGGTGAAATAGCTCACAGCAACCTCAAATCTTTGGGTGTAAGTGATCTTTTATGTCTCATCCTCCCAAGTAGCTGGGACTACAGGCACTTTCCACAGCATCTGGCTATTTTTAGATATGGGGTCTTATTCTTATTCAAGCTGGTCTCCAACTCCAGAGCTCAAGCAATCCACCCACCTCAAGCTCCCACAGTACTAGAATTATAAGCATGAGCTACCATGCCTGCCCCTAGATGTGGGTTTTTCATAAATGGCCTTTATTATGTTGAGGAACATTCCTTCTGTGCTGAAACTGTTAAGAGTTTTTTATCAGGAAAGGATGTTGAACTTTGTCAAGGGCCTTTTCTGCACCCATTGACATGATCATGTGGTTTTTGTCTTTCAGTCTGTTGATGTATCACATTGATTAATTTGCCTATGTTAAACTAACCTTGCATTCCAAGAATAAGTCCCACTTGATCGTGTTATATTAAGTTTTTTGAAAATTTTTACATCAGTTTTCATCAGAGATATTGGTCTATGAATTTCATTTCATTTCTTTTTATTTATTTATTTATTTATTTTTATTAAATCATAGCTGTGTACATTGATATGATCATGGGGCATCATACAGTAGTTTCTCAGACCGGTTGACACATTTATATCACACTGGTTAACACAGCCTTCCTGGCAATTTCACACTTATTGTGTTAAGACATTTACATTCCACATTTACTAAGTTTCACATATACCATTGTAAGATGCACCACAAGTGTATTCTCACCAATCCCCCTCCTTCCA
>CAUYPK010148711.1:0-15462 GCA_963574355.1 Loris lydekkerianus | reverse complement strand
TCCCTGTTTTTGGGATCAAGGTGATGTTTGCTTTCTAGAATGTGTTGGGTAATATTCCTTCTTTTTCTATATTTTGGAAGAGGTTTAGTAGTATAGGTACTAGTTCTTCTTTAAAGGTTTGGTAGAATTCTGACATAAAACCATGTGGTCCTGGGGTTTTCTTTTTAGGGAGATTTTGTATAGTTGATGCCATTTCAGAACTTGATATAGGCCTGTTCAACATTTCCACTTCATTTTGGCTAAGTCTTGGTAGGTGGCGTACATCTAGGTATTGGTCAATTTTTTTCAGATTTTCATATTTCTGAGAGTAGAGTTTGTTGTAGTATTTGTTAAGGATTTTTTCAATTTCTAAGGGGTCTGTTGTTATTTCATCATTACCTTATTTGATGGATGAAATTAGAGATTTTACATTTTTTTCCTGGTTAGGTTGGCCAAAGGTTTATCTATTTTATTGATCTTTTCAAAAAACCAACTTTTGGATTTATTGATCTGTTGCATAATTCTTTTGTTTTTAATTTCATTTAGTTCTGCTCTGATTTTGGTTATTTCTTTTCTTCTGCTGGGTTTGGGGTTGGAGTGTTCTTTTTTTCTTCAGTTGCTTGAATTGTTCCATTAAGTTATTAACTTCCTCTCTTTCCATTTTCTTGAGGAAGGCTTGCATTGCTATCAATTTCTCTCTTAGGACTGCCTTTGCAGTATCCCAGAGGTTCTGGTAATTCATGTCTTGATTGTTGTTTTGTTCCAAAACTTTGATAATTTCCTTTTTAATCTTGTCTATAACCCTTCGATCCTTCAACATAAGGTTGTTTTGCTTTCATGTTTTTGTATGTGTATGCAGGTTTCTGTTATTGAGTTCAACTTTTATTCCATGATGGTCTAAGAAGATGCAAGAAATAATTTCTATTTTTTACAATTCGCTGAGTTTAGATTTATGGCCTAGGATGTGGTTGATTTTGGAGTATGTTCCATGGGCTGATAAGAAGAATGTGTATTCAGTTTTTTGGGGATGAAATGTTCTGTAGATGTCTGTTAAGTCCAGATGTTGAATGGTTGAGTTTAAATCTAAAATGTCTTTGCTTAGCTTCTTTTTGGAGGATCTACTCAGCACTGCTAAAAGGGTATTAAAATCTCCAACAACTATGGAAGAGGAGGAAATCGAGTTGCTCATGTCTGTTAGAGTTTCTCTTATAAATTGAGGTGCGTTGTGTTTGGGTGCATAAATATTAATAATTGAGATCTCATCATGTTGAGTATTACATTAAACAAATATGAAGTGTCCATCCCTATTTTTAATTATTTTGGTTGGTTTAAAGCCTATTGCATCTGCGAACAGGATGGCAGCACCTTCTTTTTTCTGCTTTCCATTTGCCTGGAATATAGATGACCATTTCTTCACCTTGAGTCTATATTTGTCTTTTAAAGTAAGATGCGATTCTTGTATGCAGCAGATATCTGGCTTGAGTTTTTGTATCCAGTCAGCCAACCTGTGCCTCTTTAGAGGACAGTTTAAACCATTCACATTAATTGAGAATATTGATAAGCCTTTTGAGACTCCAGTGGACATTTTTAATCCGTTTGTGACTGTGGAAGTTGGAATTTGATCAAAATTTTTTGGGTGGGATTACTTTTGTGGTGGAGGAGTATGCTGGTCTTTATGGAGGATAAGTCTGAGAATATCCTGGGGAGCTGGTTTAGTTATGGCAAATTTCTTCAACATGTGAATGTCATTGAAGTATTTAATTTCTCCATCATAGATGAAACTCAGTTTAGTTGGATATAGGATCTTGGGTTGAAAGTTATTTTGTTTTGGGAGATTAAAAGTCGATGACCATTCTCTTCTAGCTTGAAAGGTTTCAGCAGAGAGATCTGCAGTTATTCTAATATTCTTGCCATTGTACATAATGGTTTTCTTTCATCTGGTAGCTTTCAGAATTCTCTCCTTCATATTAACTTTAGTGTAATTGATTATGATGTGTCTGGGGAATATCTTATGTGGGGTGAGTCATGCTGGAGTTCTGAAACTGTCTGCTATCTGAAATTCAGAATCTCTTGGCATGTCTGAAAAGTTTTCCTTCATAATCTCATGGAGAAGAAACTCTGTACCTTGTGAAGCCACTTCATTGCTTTCGGGGATCCCTATAAGACAAATACTGGTTTTCTTCAAATTATCCCAGAGCTCTCTGAGAGAGTGATCTGTTTTTGCCCTCTGTTTCTCTTCCTCTTTGAGAGTTTCGGAGCATTCGAAAGCTTTGTCTTCAATGTCAGAAATCCTTTTTTCTGCTTGCTCTATTCTGTTACTGAGGCATTCTACTATGTTTCTCAGATCTTTGAGGGATGCAACTTCTTGTCTTAATGTGTCAAAATCTTTGGTCATTTGGTCTTTCAATTTGTGGAATTCTTGAGATTTCTAATTTTGAATTCGGTTTCTGACATCTCAGCTATTTGTTTGTACATGGGATCTTGTGCTGTGTCTGCTCCATTGATCCTTGGGGGAGTTGATCTACTCTGATTGCTCATATTGACAGAGTTTTTCTGTTGATTTCACCTCATGATTGTTTTTGACCATTGCCTCTGGCCATCCTCAGAGTTGGGGAGTCATCTTTCCAAGATTAGACCATAGCGGGATTACTCTATTGTTGCTGGATCTTTGTCAGGAGTGACCCTGTGTAGTTCCTCTGGGGATTCTCCAGCTAGGGTGTTCTGGTTGTGGAAGCAGCTCTGGTGTGTGACACACCCGGATCCAGCAACAGGACGGGAGGTGGTAGGTGGTGAGCATGGTTCTGGGAGTGCCCGGTGCCCAGCGACTTTGGCACAAAGAGCCCAAGGCTCCAACAGTCTCTGGCCAGGGGAAGGGCTCTGCGCAGTGGCAGGGAGGGCTCCAGAGGGCATGTAGCTACCAGTATACCTGGCCAGATGAACAGGCCAGTGTGGAGGTTTGGAGGAGGGAGGACACAGGGTTGCACGGCTTCCACCGTTCCTGGTCAGCGCATGCGGAGGCCTGGTGGGTGCGGGTCACGGGTTTCAGGTTGCAGCACAGCTCTTATGGAGGTCTTGGCAGTGCCACGACCAGGAGTTTGAGGTTTCTATGAGCTGTGACATTACAGCACTCTACCCAGGGCAACAGCCCGTGTCTACAGTGTGCCAAACCCAGTCTCACTCTGTACCTGAGGGTTAAGGCTGTAAGGCAGCTCAGTCCCCACCTTTAGGCTGCTCAGTCTAGGTCTCACCTGATCCTTGCCTGGGACCCTGAGGGTGGAGCTTGCTGGGGAAGTTCTCTCACAATGGCTTCCTGCGACCCAGGTCAGCGGCTCAGTCTGGGGCCCTAAACAATGCCCAAAGTTCTCCACACTCCTGGTCAAGCTCTCCCCAAGAAAGTTCAACTGAGTGCCAAGTCCAAAAGCATTGAAACATTTCACAGGTAAGTCCTTTCCAGTTTGTAATCTCACTGCTGCTTGTATTTATGGTTGCTGGCGGGATTAGGTAGATGGAACACACACAACCTCTTGCCAGTTTTCCACTGTTTTTCTCCTCCTCTTGGGGTCCAGAAGTCCCTTGCTGACTTTGTGTATCCTCAAAGGAATGATTATAGGCAGACCACACCAGCCAGAGTTGCCTGGAGTCTTAACTCCCCAGACTCCCAGTGTCCAGTTGCAGGGAATCTGTTACTTGGCCACCATCTTTAATCCATCCCCCCTTGATTGTCTTTTGAGTTTGTTTATACCTTCTTTTCAGGACATTCTCTCACGTGTCCCAGATACTCCATTTTTCTCAATGTATGCTTTCCTGAAGAAATCACATTTCCCACCCTTCTGGGTCTTGTCTGTGTTGTCATCTCTCTTCCTGGCGTTCCTTTCTCTCTCTCCCTAGCTAGCAATCTCTCATCATCTTTCCACTCTCATCTTGGCTGTCTTCTCTTTTGATACTCTTCCTAGACTAGTGTTGATGGCTTGCCTTCATTCTTCATAGTCCCTTACATTGGTTAGAATTGGTTAAAAAAAACCCCAATCTATTGTATAAGAGGAGAAAGGAAAATGTATTATATTTGAAGTCAGAATAGAATATGTTAGATCAGTGAATTTGTGGTGGTCATTTCCAGAAACAAAGATGATTTAGGGTAAGGTGATTGGGGTTTACAACATGCATCAGATGAGCCAAGAGCAGTAGTGTCTTCAACCTAAGGGAGTAGAGAGTCTAAAGAGAGTTGAAATTTATAGGTTTCTCTCATAGTTGTTGCTTGTTTTATGATATATCAAGAAAAGCCAAATGCAAACAACTCCAATAAGAGGCTGAAAAAGTAATAATCTATCTAACTCTCAAATTAAGGGAAGTAGGTTTGGAGAGTTTTGTCCACTGAACAAAGGATGAGTCAAAGAGGAGTGTACTTGTGTGTTAAGTAAATAGTTGAAATAGAAAATTTTAGGAATATTGTAGATCTTTTGTCTTTTTCTGCTGGTGTTGCTTATGGTAGGTGGTAGGTGGGAGAAAGTTCAAGAACAGAGAAAAAAATTGAGTTCATTGCCTTAATTATATTTTTTACTCTTTGCTGCTCCTAAGTAGGGTGAGCCCTTCCCAAAGGACTAGAATAGGTAAAAGGGGTAGTCACTATTCTTTTTTTAAAAGTGCTTTTACCTTCTATTTATAGTAGTTGGTTTATTTCTTCTGTCTCCTATCCTAGATATGTACTCTTTCAGAACCAAGACCACCATGTTAACTTAATCTTGCTTATCTGTTATGAGAACTAACATATAGCAGGCACTCAGAAATGTACATTGGTCAATATTTTCCTACTTCTGCAGTGTTCATTAAAAGTTGTGCCATTTTTGAAATATTTTGAGCAAAGTAAGGAAAGCTCTAGGAGAATTAAAAACTAAGGCTTAGTCCCTTTATTGCTATTTCTTTATCTTTATGATTTATACCTTACTGTTACCCAGGGACTTTCTAGTTCTTTGGGGAGGACTATTCTTAGGCTGCTGTTCAGGATTCGCTTACAGCTTATCTTTTGAAAAACCTAAGGGACCTGAAGGAAGGAGGGAGGAGATCCCTTAGGTTTTTCAAAAGATAAGTTGTAGGTGAATTTCTACCCTGCAGAGGAAGTAGATGGCAGTGTAATAGGCTAGCTGACATTTCTTTCTGTGTTTAATTGTCTGTAAGGGGGAGGGGAGTCATAACAGTGAGGTGCCTCTCAAATAACTTAGAGTTAAGGGGAATAAGTATAGACCCAGGAAATGAAGTAACCACTCTAGCACCAGTGGACTCCTTCAGAAATATGTGAAATCAGTTTAATAAGATTGAATGGTCTCTAGGTTATGATCCTTGAATGAAAGTATTTGGATATTTTGGAAGAGAAGGTAACAAAAAGAAGTGGCTTATTAACTTTATTAACATGGAAATTTTTTTTTTAGAGAAATAGGTACTCTGTCTATGCAAACAATCTCTAAGGTTAAAATAAAATCACATCTTGGCAGCTAACATGAACACTTGATACCAAATGCATGTATGCTCCTATTGTAAGCAGTAGATATTTTGAGATACTATTTGTCTGGTTTACAACCAATGCAAGAATCATGTAACTAACTTCTCTACTTTGGTCTCACACTCACCATGCAATTTGTATCTATAACTTGCCTTCCCATCGAGCTCTACATATTGAAAGAGAATGTGCTTATCACAATAGAATGAAGGATCTAGGATGAATGACAGTAACACATATTGTTGTAAATGAAGTAATTGGTATTCCATTTGTCCATCACTCTCTTTGGTTAATGCAAGTTGGCCTCTCCTGGTACTACCTCTATTTTGATATTTCTCTTCCTTTACGTTCTGGTTTCTTTACTATGTACCAAGAAAGTATTTAACATGATTATTCATTAACATGTCACTGCAAGAACTAATGCATGATTGCCATATGTCTAGTACACATCTTTAGAGTGATTAGTCTGTTTTTGTTTTTTTGTTTTTTTTTTCTCACAAAGTGTGTGTACCCGTCATAAAGTCCTAAAGCTGCAGATGCTGGTATGGGTATGGAGAGAAGGAGAAACACTTTTACACTTCTAGTGGTATTGTAAACTAATACAGCATTTTTGGTAAGAACTATAAAGAATCCTCAAAGAACTAAAAATACACTTTCCATTTGATCCCTCAATTTCATTACTAAGTATATATCCAGAAGAAAAAAAAAATCATTTTACCATAAGGAGATTTGCATGAGAATGTTTATTGCAGCTTAATTCAGTCACCAAGATGTGGAAACAAACCAAGTGCCCAACAACTCATGAATGGATAAATAAATTATGATATATGTATACCTGGGAATACTGTTCAGGCATAAAAAGATGGAGACTTTACATCTTTTGTATTTACCTGAATGGATTTGGAGAACATCCTCCTAAGTAAAGTATCATAAGAAAGGAAAAACAATTATCCAAGTACTCAACACTAATATGAGACCAGTAGATGAACAAGTACATGTTGGCATGAGAGAAAAACACAACCACATTCAAGCTGGGGGGAAGGGAGAAGATGGAGAGGGGAGAAGGGAGGAGGGAGGGGTGTGGGTGTGCTCTCACCTAATGGGCACAATGTAGGGATATATGGCACCCCTCCTGGGGGAAGGGTTCAATTACAACTTGGACTTCACCTAACAAATGTAAACAATGCAACCTGAGTGTTTGTGCCCTTATATTAATATGAAGTGAAAAAAAAAAAACATGAGTGTACCTTTTATGGGTCTCCATATCATAAAAAGTTAAAGAAAGCTCTTCAATTATGCCTCTGCATTTATAAAACACTTATATATTCATATGTGTGCCTTGGAACAGCCCAGGAATGTAGCTGGGACTGATTTCTGTTTCTCATGAGGTTCTGAGGTGGTGGTGTTTGTTCAAGGCCTCAGGGCTTTGTGCTGATTTAAGTAGAACTCAGAAGCAAACTTATGTCTCTAGGACTAATAAAACGCCCATATCTCAAGCCATGTATTATATTGAGAAAGACATAAAAATTTCCCCACATCGTCTCAGTGAAGGATCCCACTGAATACTCTCTGTGGTCACTCTTATAACTTTTGAAGAATCATCCTTTTGTTACAGTTTACTCTGTTCTTGGCTTTACTTGTTTATTTGGCTCATTTCCCATTTACTTCTTCATATACTTCCCTAACAAGTAGAAATCACTATTTATAATTAGACATTTTTAAAAGAGAAGTTTCTAGTAAAGGAAACCTTAGAGTTGCTGTTAGTCTTTAATGTTGCCAAGAGAATAGACTGGCACTTTGTTATGTTTAATACATGATCAATTTAGGATTCATCTACCATGAAGTAGTAGGCTTGGCACTACACTTAGAAATATAGCCAGATAGAACTAAACTACTAAATAAACAGCAAGAAAAAATAGTTGGATAATAGGGACAGCCTAGGAGGGAGTAAGAGAACCAGGAAGGAAAAGAACTTTTAAAAATTGGCTGGAGATGGGGCTGGAACTGGAGCATAGCAGAGAGTGAATAATCTATAGTAGTTGACTCAATAAAAGAACTTTGGTTAAGATTTCTCTCATAATCAATGTTAATTTTTTTTTGCACTACTGTGATACTTAAACTCCTTATTTCTTGCCCCTCTATCTAAACCTTCAGTAAAGTCAGGTCTGTACAAAAATGTTTTCTACGAGGAGTTTGTCTTTGGAAGACAATGTTGGAAGAAGACAGCAGTATGAGTGCCATGATGAAATTGTTCGTAGATTTGACCTGCTTTTGTAGAAGCAGATATTTTGAGACCTAGGTGAACATAAGAACCCGGGCTCCTGACCGCTTCAGAAATCGTGAGTAGTGTGTTTCCCACTGCTTAGGCATGGGACCAGCCTTAGTACTCCGAGACCAGCCTGAGCAGGAGCGAGATCTCGTGTCTACTAAAAATAGAAAAATTAGGCAGCATCATGGTGAGCTCTTGTAGTCCTAGCTACTTAGGAGGCTGAGGTGGAGGATTGTTCAAGCCCGAGAATTTGAGGTTGCTGTGAGCAAGGCTGATGCCTTGGAACTCTAGCCTAGGCAACAGAGTGAGATTCTGTCTCAAAAAGATACAAAATAAAAACCAGAAGTAGAAATGTATGAAAACAAAGATATATACCTAAGAATGTTGATCAGAAATATCAAACCTATGTGATGGTAATATATGAACCCATGTGATGGTACTATATACATCTACTACAATGAAACATTTACTATACACTACGGGCAGGGTTAAAAATTCAATATGTATCTCATTCAATTTCTGAAACTTTGAAGTATATTATCATTATGTAAATGAGAAAATACAAGGTTTTTTTTAATTAAGTCATTTGTACATAGATCACAAATACATTTATGCCATTATGGGATTCAATTCGTTGATTATTTGTACAAATTGGAGTGCCTACATTCTACTAAACAACATAACCTTCACCTCTTTTACCCAATTACAGGATTAAGATATTTGTGTTCTACACCTGATAGGTCCAACTTGTACTTGCAATATGCTCCATCAGTCTGGTCTCCCTACCAACCTCCCTCTATTGACCCACCCCACCCCTTTCTCCTCTCGCTTCCTTTCCCTCCTTCATCCTAGGCTATAGTTGTGTTTCATTTATCATATGTTTGATTGTAAATTGGTTTCACAGTAGTACTGAGAATAGGCAGAAGAAAGGAAATGCAGTTTTGAATGGATTAATAACTTGCCCAAGGTTACACAGGTGGAAAGTGGACTTGAACTAATGTCCATCTCATTCTAAAACCTGTATGTATTATCTAGTGAATCCTGGCAAGACCCATGATCCAGGTGGGACTATTTTAACAAAACCATATCACTTACCATATATCAAAGGAATTATTGCATCCTTCCAACTTCTATTATTTTGAATATAAATCTATTTGGGAAACAAAATTACCACCATCAACTTAGCTTCTGGAAAGCTACTTATCTTAAAGAAATCAGTTTCCTACTCCCATCTCTTATGTTTCAGAAAACTTAAGTTTTATATCACTATTTCAAGTGTGTAATTCCTAGAAATATGGCCAGAGTAAGTAATCCTCTGCCCACTTTAATTCCTAAACTCTTTTTAATCTTGCCTCCATTTGTTTATTCACAAGAATATTTTACTTCCTTTTTTTTTTTTTTTTGAGACAGAGTTTCAAAGTCTCATTCTGGGTACAGTGCCTTGATGTCATAGCTCTCAGCAGCCTCCAACTCTTGGGCTCAAGTGATCCTCTTGCCTCAGTGTTTCTACTTTTACTAGAGACGAGGTCTTGGCTTTTTTTGCTGGTCTCGAACTTATGAGCTCAAGCGATCCGCTGGCTTTGGTCTCCCAGAGTGCTAGGATTACAGGCCTGAGCCACCATGCACAGACAATGTTTTACATCTTGTTTTTTAAATTTTTCTTATCAATTAACCAATACATACTAAAATCCCACTTCCTACAAGGCACTGGAGGTGATAATAAAGAGGGATAAGATTTTGGAGGTGAACCCAGAAGTCTGAGTGGAATAAGGAAAAACAAAGAAGATAGGGAGCAAATAAGATGAGAAATGTAGGAACAATTTAATAGTGGTGTCTAACATAGACTAGGGACCTAATAGATATTTGTTGAATGAATAAATGATTAAGTGGATGGGTGGATGGTCATATGAATAAATAGATGGATGAATAGATAAAGTGAAGAAATAGATTGAAAGAGATGGGTTTGGAAAAAATGGTTATGAGAAAATCATTTACAGCTTATATAGACTGGGTCCTTTTGTGGAGAATCTGCTAAAAGAGTTGGCAAGGGTTCTAATCATCTTAAAAATCATTAGGATGAATGGACATCAGGACACACCCTTACTCATGGTCCTCCCTGTGGTTTGGTTGTAAGCAAGTCAAAAGACACCGGAGCACTAGAGGATGGTTTAGCAGACTCTTCAGTGTTGCTACCTAGCAGGAAAGTTTACAGAGTTAAGCAAATAAAATTAGAAAACCTATGTTTTAAACTAAGTCCTAACACCACATATACTCTGATATTTTTTAAAAAAGTGCTGAATATAAAGATTTACATAAAAGTACTCTGACATCAAATAAGAGAAGGAGGCAAGGATAGATAAACAGCTTAGCAAGGAACAAGATTATTAGGGCTTTGGAGTCCAAAAACAGAACAAGCTCTGGCTTGCCTCTGCAGTACCAGGACTTTGCCACTCCATCAGTAACAGATTACCCACTAGGAAACTGCCAATCTTCTAGTCCAGCTAAGTATGCAGAGTTTTTTCTTTTCTTTTTTTTTTTTTTTTTTCTTTTCTTGCTTCCAAAAGGTTGCTGCACCAGTCTTAGAATGAATATTGCCTGTAGTCATTCCTATGCAGATTTTTGAAATATCTTTTTTTTAGTGCCATGGTATTGTCTTAGATGATTATTGTTAATTTAAATATTAATTAAATACCATGTATAATAATGGAAAGAGCTTTGTGACCTACTCTGGACTGTTGATTTGTCAGGGAGGGGTGGATGCCATAAAAGCTGTTCTGTTTTGACCCATTCCCTGTGATTGTCTGACTTTGAGCCAGTGATGAAATGTTCCTCATCTGGGGTGGAGTGTTGCTCTCTAGCTCATTGTTGGGAATTTGAATTTGGGGCTGAATATGACCCTCTCCACCAGGGCTGTTGTTGTGGAGATTGCTCTGGTAGCATCACTACATGGGGGTGACAATGAATGAGTCTACTAAAGTGGTGGTCATAGGTAACCAGGAAGTGGGCCTTTGCATGAACCAGGTCCAGAAGTAACATCTTCTCAGGGCGTGGGAGCCCACGTGAAGTGTTGGATCTTGAGGAGGTTTCTCCAGCCCAGCAGCAGTGGTGGAGACTCAGGGTAGTGTCTTGGGGCCTAGATGCAACTCTGGAATTGTGAGGGAGGTGCTGCAGGCCCTGTTAGGGCTCTGGATCTACAGGGCCAGAGCCTTGGGCTGGAAAACTGTGAAAGCTTAAGAGCTGGCTCTGGGGATTAGAGGGGAAAAGCCACCCATTGGAGGACTGCCTCACTAGTGTGAAGACTGCTGGTGTTCAGTTGTGTAGGCTGTGGTTTGCCTCAGTAGCCCAGGGACTACAGAGGCAGTCAGGAACTGTTGGTGTGCCAATGTTCTCCCTCTTGCCTAGGAACCACTGAGGCAGTCACTCAAGATTTCCCAGGTGGTGCCTGTGGCATCTGAGACTCCTCCTTTGCTCAGATCTCATGCAGGGGGAGACGGGTGCTCCATCTCAGGGCACAGTGCTGGGGAATGTCTATTGAGTCTGCTCCTTCTCTGGCCTGGCAGGGGTAATGCTAAGGCTACTGCTAGAAAGCTGAGTCCTGAGTGGAGCTGGTGCTGTGCACCAGAGCAATTAGGATAGTGTTGGCTGCAGAAACCAGGGATTGGTAGTCCCCAGACATCTGCTGCACCTGCTGTCTGGTGCGTATCTCTGTGCAGACTTGAGCAGCTCCCCTGTAAGCCTAGAGTTCTGCAGCACAGGAGGGAGATGCCATCTAAAACCTTCATTGCTTTCCTACAGAGCCCCTCAGCATGCTTCTATTTAGTATTCAGCTGCCCCTCCCTACAGCTGTGTGAATTCCATTGGGACTCCCACCCTTTAATCTCTAAGATGATGGGTGATACTTGTAAGAAAGAATCGGCAATGCCCTGTTTGAGTCAGTAGATGCTGTGATGGGCTATAATGTTGTTCTCTTTGTCAGAAGTTGGTGCTTGCAGGCAAAAGCTAAGTGCAGAATTTTTCTCTGGTGACTGTACTTAGCTCTAGACCCTCTGAAGAAACACTTGAATGCCCCAGGCAATGAGTGGGTCCCTGGAGCCCGCAGGGGATTGCTTGTTCTCCACCACAGCAGAGGTAGATGGAGGAGTGCCTCTGGGTGGGGCTGGGTCAGGTGAGCTCACCTTCGGTCTCTGCAGAGGTAATTCCTAAAACTGTCTCAGCAAGAATCAAAGGTCAGCTGGGGAAGACACTGGGAAGAGGGCACAAGCTGCCCACCAAACCAGAAAGTTTGCCTGTGGGGTGAGTTTTGTCCCTCTAACTCTTCTCCTACCCTGAGCAAATCTTTCTAGGGGTTGGTTGTCAATGGGCACCCAAATTTTACATGTGCACCAGCAACGGCACCATGGGCCAGCAATTGCACTGGGCCTGTCCCCGCCTGAGTGCGTGGCTCTCCTGTGGGAGATAGGTGCTCCACCTGCTTTCCTGTGGGAGGACAGGTGCTCCACAAGTTGTCCACAGCTCAGATGCACAGTAGTCTTTCCCTGTCTATTGTGCCCATTTGAGTCCCTTTGCCTCTGGAGTTTAGCTCTCAATGTCCCCTTTTGTGCCCCCAAGCATCCCCATTAAGTCCCAGGGGTACAGGATTTGGCTGCATGCCTCCCTCACCTGTGCTCATTTTTGAAGAGTGTCAGCAGACAGGGAACCCAAGACTGAGCACCCCTAGGTCCACTGCAAGTCCTCAAAGAAAAAGGCATGGGCCCCTCTCTCTGTAGTAACCACATACTGGTGGACACACCTGCAGAGTGCAGGGGGCCACTCTTGAAAGTCTTGGTTCAGTGGACCCTCTTAGTGTAGTGGGCCATGGAGGAGTGAGGGAGGAAAAAAATATGAATGGAAGAGAGATAATGCTCCAGGTTTTGTGGTGTCTTTCCCTGGAAGAAAGCCCACAGGGTACGTCCAAGCTCTGGGCTCACACAAACATCCACTGCATTCTGGGTGGGATTTGAGAACTGTCTGTGTAGGAACAGGCCATGAAATCTGAAGGGCCAGAGCTCCACAGAGCAGAGAGAGGGGCAGTGTGAATGGAGAAGCTGTGTGGCATCTGCCCTCTTGCATGGCTGTGGGGTCTGATACCTGAAGGTGCTGGAAGCCTGATCTTTTATTTTCAAGAGGTTTCCAGTCAGTAGTTGCAGCAGGTGCTTAGGCTCATGAGGGTGGAAAAGGTCCTGAGCAACCTGGTAGCTCACCAACCACTGGAGCTGGTGGGAAGGAGAAATGAAACTGTCACCTACTGCCTTCTCTGGGCCCAGAGCTTCTCTGGGGTGGATCTCTGTTGGTATGTTTCTGTCTTCTTGTTCTACTTCATAGTTTTTTTTTTTTTTTTATGTGAAGTCTCCAGCAGGCTCTGGCATGTTTTTCCCTAAAATACACTAGAGGTGTTTCCCCCTCTTCCCTATCTGAGACCTTTCCTTTTCTCTGGGATGACATGACAATCAATGTCTCTAGTCTGCCATCTTTTTTTGAAAAGGTTATTTTTGTTTCTTTCTTTTTTTTTTTTTTTTTGATACAGAGTCTCATTCTGTCACCCTGGGTATAGTGAAGTGGCATCATCATAGCTCACTGCCACCTCAAACTCTTGGGCTCAGGGATCCTCTTGCCTCAGTCTCTTGAGTAGCTGGGACTCCAGGCACATGTCATGACACCAGGATACTCTTTCTAATTTTAGTAGAGACAGGGTCTTGCTCTTGTTCAGGCAGTTTTCAAACTCCTGAGCTCAAGCAATACTCCCAGAATGCTAGGATTATAGGCATGAAGAAACCATTCCCAGCTTGTTTTCATTTTTTCTGTGTTTAAATGCTGATGGGGAAGATGGAGTCAACCTGAGAGAGAGATTCAAAGACAAAGTAGTGAAAGGGAAGTATAAGTAGTAATAGGTCACTGAGAAAAGAGGAGAGGAAGAGAAAATGGGCCTATAAATTCTTGGCAAAATACCTTTCTCTGAAAAATGAAAAAAACGTTTCTCAGGGAGGAATCACTAATTATTTTGTATCATGTTCCAAAATCTATTTACCGAGAAAAATATTAGTATATTAAGTAAAAAGAAAACAAATAATATTCTTCCCATATAATCTCAAATTTGTAATACCTAGAGTAAAAATTATTGGCTGCAAATACATCAACATTGGTGTGTTTCTCTAAGATGCCGTTTTGCTGTAATTAAAATACATTATGACAAGGAAAAACATAGTAGGAAGACAGTCTTGAAGATATCATTAGGCTATAAGTGTGAATGCCTACCGAGGTAAAGTGTGGTGGAATTCTTCAGAAGTGCTGTTATATTTAGCAACTTGCTGAAGATTAGAGAAGGATAATCCAGAGGGAGATAACATAAATAAATGATATTATGTTATTGTAGTCCCGCTAACAATATTAAATTCAGAAATTACCTATGAAACATTTTCTCTTTTTCTGCATTTATTTTTTATTTGTATGCATAATCAGATACAAGTATAATTTGGCCACATTGATATACTACATTGTGGTAAACTCAGGGCCTTCATCTGTACATTGCTGGAGTAATATGCATTACACCCACTGTGCAACCTTCCATCAGCTGCTCTCCTTCTACCCACCCCCGGAGTCTTCATCGTCTGTTACTCCACGCTCTACTCCCATGTGCACATAGTATTTAGCTCCCACTTGGTATTATAAATGAGAACACATGGTATTTGTCTTTCTGTGTGTAAGTTGTTTCATTTAAGACAATGGCCTCCATTCATGTTGTTGCAAAAGACATGATTTCATTTTTTCTTACATCTCAATAGTATTCCATTGTGTAGGTATACCACATTTCCTTCATCCAATAGTAATGTCCAGCATTGCCATTACATTACTCTTTGGCTTCTCTTACCCTGCATACACTTATGTAACAATTCCTTCCCCAAATCAGTCAGGTTTCTTGCTGAGACCTGATTAATACAAAGCTCATTAAGTATTTTTGAATAAATGAAACAAGCAATGATTAAAAAAAATTTTTTTTTAAGCAAAGAAAATTTAATTCAAACAATTGATTACACAATAGGATATAATTACCACCCCCTCTAGGGCTTAAGGAACAAAAGAGAAAGGGTGGTGTTCCCAGATCTAGAAGATCAGAGGAGAGGCTCCATGTAACTGAGCCTCAGACTTCAAGCATAGTTGCTGCTGGTACCTCTGACTGAGCATGAGGCAGCTAGTTTTGAGAGTCCTCTTTTGCCCTTTTTTAAATTGAGTTGTTTGGAGTTTGTTGTTGAGTTTTAGGAGTTCTTTATAGAGTTTGGATATTAACCCTTCATTAGGTATGTGATTTGCAAATATTTGCTCCAACTTTGTAGGTTACCTTTTTACTTTGCTCATCATGGCCTTTGAGGCACAAAAGTTTTTCATTTTGATGAAATCCAATTTGTCTATTTTTTATTTTGTTACCAGGGCTGTGTCAGATCTAAGAAATCACTATCAAATCCCATATCATGAAGATTTCTATTTTCCTTTAAATGTTGTATAGTTTTTTATATTTTATATTTTATTTTTTTAAATTTATTTATTTTTATTGTTAAATCATAGCTGTGTACATTGGTGCAATCAAGGGGTACAATGTGCTGGTTTCATATACAATCTGAAATATTCTCATCAAACTGTTCAACGTAGCCTTCATGGCATTTTCTTAGTTACTGTAAGTAGGCATTTGTAT
>CAUYPK010148710.1:0-28511 GCA_963574355.1 Loris lydekkerianus | reverse complement strand
CGTACTCAGCCCTACTATGAAGCTAAACTATAGCTTTCACATGAAGGCTATAACCCAACTATACCACAAGACTATGGGGAAAGGACCAAGGAAGGGGAAGGGAGGGGGGAGGTTTGGGTGGAGGGAGGGTAATGGGTCGGGCTACATCTATGGTGCATATTTTTATCTATTAAAAAAAAAAAAAAAAAAAGTTTAGCATCCAGTGCCTTTTAATTGTTTTAAAAAGAACTGTGTTGGCTCGGTACCTGTGGCTCAAGCGGCTAATGTGCCAGCTACACACACCTGAGCTGGCGGGTTCCAATCCAGCCCAGGCTGGCCAAACAACAATGACCGCTGCGACCAAAAAATAGCCGGGCATTGTGGGGGGCACCTATAGTTCCAACTGCTTGGGAGGCAGAGGCAGGAGAATCGATTGAGCCCAAGACTTGGAGGTTGCTATGAGCTGTGGTGCAACAGCACTCTACCCAGGGCAACAGCTTGAGGCTCTGTCTCAAAAAAAAAAAAAAAAGAATGATGTTGATAGATGTATATACTGTACAGACCACCCATAACAAGATACCTTATGAGCATTTTGCAGTCGGAGGAAAATTAGTGTAATTTTTCTTTATTAAATAAAATAATTTCTTTTTTATTAAATAACAATAATTTATATAACAAATTTATTAGATAAATACTTAAATATTTAGAAGAGCTCTAATGGACCACAACATGACTGAAAGTACCTTGTTTACTGTTTGTTTCCTCTCTCCTTCCTGAGATGAAAATTTGCTGGTTTCTGTGGATGTCTCATTAGGCTTTTGAAAAGTCATAGAATCTAATCTTTTTAATGTTTTCTTTATTTTTTCTTATAGGGAAATTATCTTTATTTATGTTATAAAAATACATAATACATAATATTTATGGGGAATTTAAACATCATTAAAAAACAAATAAATAATGTAACCTTCAAATCCTATTGGCCAGCTATAACAACAGTTGATAAATTGAACATTTTTCTAACCCCTATTTATTGAGCCATCAGTCTTTAAATAAGTAGAATAATAATCTCCACGCTTTAGGAGAACTTGCTGTATACATACTAGTTTTTTTCTTATAATAATATATCAAGGGTACCATTCAATAATAATAAATGTAGATCTATAATATCTTTAAAATGTAGCTACTTTTAATAATTACTGAAGTGATGGATCTTTTATAACACATAAACTAAATAGAAAATACCGAATATGCAAAAACTCAAAGTATCTATGATACTTTCATAGATGTTTTTCTTTGCACATTTATATATGTGAATATATGTGTGTTTTCTCGTCTATAGCCAAAACTGTGCAAGTCCTACGCTGCTACGATTTCATTCTTTGTCTCACTTTCATTTTCAATGTTGATGAGAACATAATGTGCTTTTTGAAAGATAAGGCTTTTTGTGTTACTTAACTTGGAAGTTTTCCTTTTTTTCTTCCCCCACAGGAGAAGCAAAGAACAGAAAGTATAACCCATCAAGTTTCCATAGGTTTAATTTATATGGAATCCCAACACCACATTTCAATGATGGACGAACCATGGCAAAAACTTTATATTGGCTTCATGAATTACAAATGTAAGTTTAATTTTACTGTGTCTAGGAACAAGTGTTAAGACATTTGACATTTGGACTTAAAGTTTATTTTTTAAAGAGGTAAATACATTGATATGGTTCAAACATAAAATTAATAGAAAGAATATAGAATGAACTATCTTTTGCTTCTGACACCCATTCTGTCTACTTCCTCCAGTTGTAAGCATGATACTGTTTTTTACTGTTACCACTGTAAAGTTACAAGTGAATATAAAGACATGTATGCATGTTTTAGGTCTGTGAGATCAACTCTACATATGTTTCTTTAACATTCTAGGTTTTTAAATTTCTACCAAGATGGTTATAATTGACCTGACATTTAATTATTCAGCTTTGTTTTATAGTTATTTGGGCACCTGAGCATCTAACTCACCTTCTGCAAATTATGACGTTTTCATGATTTTATTCTATCTGTAACTGCTTTCCTAGGAAATTAAAATGGGGTCTTTAGTTTTTCATTTTCTGTGTTAGATATCTAAGCCAACACTTAAACATTGAGAGATTGTTCATGAAAACCTAGATTTCCTATAATGCTTAAAATATCAGAAGATTGTAAATACAGGTGGCCTCTGCAAAGTTCCCTTTGAAAGGTTGTCTATGTCCTCCTGGGCATCCCTTTTCTCATGTGGCATGAGAGTCTTAAAGATGGTCAAGTAGACACATACAAGAAATTCTTACTATATTATAGTAACCCTGCATGAGATAGCTTTTATTTAGGATATGGAAGAAGCATTCATATAAAAAACATTTCTTAATTTATCATTATTAAAATGATGAAACCATCCATAAAGGAGAAAGTATGAAGATATGATTTAACTATTTAAGGACTACAGAGATTTGTAATTAAATAATATACATACATTTCCCTCTACTCCCCAATGCCCTTTGAATGTTTTCTACAACCCCCTAATACATAAATTGATACTTAAAGGGGGGTGAAAGATAAGATTTATCTATTTTTGAAGGATTGGAAGTATAAATTTGCTGTCAATTTACAAAAGATGAAAGGCTGGGTGCTGGGTGCTGGTAAAAGGCAGGCACCTTAAGGCCGGGTCCAGTGGCCCACGCCTGTAATCCCAGCTCCCTGGGAGGCCGAGGTCTGTGAATTGCTTGAGCTTAGGAGTTTGAGACCAGCCTGAGCAAGAGCAAGACCCTATTTCTACAAATAGCCAGGCGTTGTGGTAGGTGCCTGTAGTCCCAGCTTCCCTGGAGGCTGAGGCAAAAGAATCATTTGAGCCTGAGAGTTTGAGGTTGCTGTGAACTAAGAGGCCACGGCACTCAACTCCAGGGCAACTGCGTGAGACTCTGTCTCAAAACAAAAAACAAAACAAAAAAAGAAATAAACATGTTATCAACAGTGTGGTCCTCAAGAACATCCTAAGAGCAGAACAAATATCAATGAGTTGGGGGTGCTCATAGGAAAATACCCTAAATTTATAAGGGCTGGCAATATACAGGACATGTTTTACTTTAACTTGTCTACCCTCAAGGAAACAATGTTTATGGAACAATGTTTATTTGATCATACTTGTTCTATTTTGAAACCTACCGTATATACTCGAGTATAAGCCGAGTATATACGGTAATTAGAATATTACTGCTAAAGTAGTAGAGGAATTCTTTATTCCTTTGGTTTGTCAGAGTTAAAAAAAAGAACTGCCTACTTCATTCTTCTGTGTGATTTCTGTTATAAACTTGGAGTCAAGCAGGTTTGTTTACGTTTTAAAGCATCTAATTTTATGTGCACTATTTAATGTAAATTTGGGTTAGTCTCGACTTTTAAGTTTCCTTTATAAAATTGTTTCTATCTATATTTTACTTATGATCTTTGGTTTGATAATCACTTTGAGTTATCAAATGGTAGGCATATATATGTGAGTGCATGCGTGTGTTTGCACAAATGAATGAATTCACCATCAGGCAAAGAGCTTCAGCTGACTTGGTTAGTAAATGCTGTGAGGTTGCAAGATGAATGTTACAAATGTAGCTATTATTTTTCTGACATACACGGTGACCCACAGATACATCCTCACTTTTCCAGAAGCATAATCCAGGTGCTTTTAGACTTTTAGAACTGGCTCTGTGACTTACAATCTTTATTCTTACCATCCCTGCATGTTCCTAATTATGCACTTTGAAGCTGAATTCTAGATTGTCAGCTCTGTTCAAGTTATGGCCCTTAAACCGCCATTGATTTATTCTGACTTAACCCATGCTCTTTTTTTCTCTCTCTAACAAATGGTAAGGAAATGAAAAAAATGAGATGAATTACTTATATTTCTTCTTTTGTTTCTCCACAGAGTGTCACTCTTCTCCAGAAATTTTTTCAATTGCTCAGCAGTTCAATAGCACAAGAAATACTTTAAGAAGCAAATGGAATTTAAGAACTTAATGTTCATTGTTTTTAGCCTTAGCAAAACAATGGAGAATTTAATTTTAATGTTATTAAATAGTAGTGTTGTAATTTTACTTTTCAAAAGACATTTTATTGATTTGATCACAACAGTAGAAGTAACAAAATTATATTACAGAAAAATTGGCAAAATAAAATTATTCATAATTCTGTCACTTTACCTCAGTCATTATTATCATTTTAACATATTCCTTTCTAGTGTGGCTTCCTACACATATGTAGATTTTTACAGCTTTAACCACAGTGTAATCTCATATTCTGCCTTTCACCTCGCATAAAGTAATCATATGTTGCTGGGAACTCTTCATAACCAACATCAAAAATGCAGGCAAAGTGTATTCTTGTTGATGTGACATAATTCTGTCACCCCCATGATTAAACATTTTGAATCTTTTTTTTTGTTATATTCAAGGGGGCTACAAAATTTTTTTTTTTTTTTTTTTTTGCAGTTTTTGGCCGGGGCTGGGTTTGAACCCACCATCTCGGGCATATGGGTCAGCACCCTACTCCTTTGAGCCACAGGCGCCACCCTACAAACATTTTTTACACTCATAACTTTTTCACTTTTTTTTTTTAAGACAGAGTCTCACTTTGTTGTCCTTGGTAAATTGCTGCGGTGTCACAGCTCACAGCAACCTCAAACTCTTGGGCTCTAGTGATTCTCTTGCTTTGGCTTCCCAAGTAGCTGGGACTACAGGCATGCACCACAATGCCTGGCTATTTTTAGAGACAAGGGTCTCTCTCTGGTTCTGGCTGGCATCAAACCTGTGAGCTCAGGCAATCCACACACCTCAGCCTCCCACAGTGCTAGGATAATAGGCATGAGTCACTGAGCCCAGCAACTTTTTCACATTTTTAATTGTTACATTGATTATCTCATTATTGGTTCACAAATACGTATAAAAGGGCATTTACATTTTTGTGCTTTGGATTCATATTGCCCAATTATTTCTGAAATTATTGAATTTGTACTAACAATCTAAAAGTGTTTTACCCTATTTTTTTTTTTAACCAGTTTAGATATTCTCTCTTTCAATACACACACACATATACACACATATCTCATAGATTTGTTTGTTTACTAGATTAGAAGTGGCATTTTGTTATTTTTTTATTTTTACAATTTATTAATAGAGACTTATAATTTCTCCATATATTTACTTATTAAATGTAAATTTTTGTGTACATCCTTTGGTTATTTATTTATCAGATGCTTTATTTCTTTTAGGAATTTTAGAAGTTATAATAGTGATATTAATACTTTTATTTACCAAAAATATTTTAGTTTGTTTACTTTAGTCATTTATTTATATTATAGAGCATGGACTATGGAAAAATGAACATGTGAAGGTTTCTTTTTAGCATAGAATTTTTTAATGAAACAGATTTGTTCTTTGAAGTTTTAATGATATGATGGCATTCCTTATCATGTGTATGTCTGGCAGCCAAAAATAGAGATACCTGACAATCTTCTAATTTTCCAGGAAAAGAAGAGCTAAGATTGTATCTAAGAGAGTTGATGATTTCAAAGAAAAGTTTCAACATAAACTTGGAAGAGTTTTGGATCCGTAAGTCAATGATTAACTTTAAATTGATAGCATCTTTTCATCAGATTAAGAAAGTACTCTTGGCTCCGTGTCCTCAGCTCAGTGAGTAGGACGCTGGCCACATACACTGAGGCTGGCGGGTTCAGGCCCAGCCAGGACCTGCTAAACAATGACAACTGCAACAAAAAATAGCCAGGCGTGGTTTTAGTCTCAGCTACTTGGCAGGCTGAGGCAAGAGAATAGCTTAAGCCCCAGAGTTTGAGGTTGCTGTGAGCTGTGATGCCACAGCACTCTACCACGGGTGTGACATAGTGACACTCTGTCTCAAAAATAAATAAATAAGTAAGTACTCTTATGGTAACTGTTGGTTTATGTTCTATTAGACATTCTATTAAATAAGAAAAACATTCTTTTGTTGTTAATCAGAGGAGCTCTATTAGTGTCTGTAGACCTCGAGGTTCCAGGAAGGCAGTATTCTCCAGGATAGAGAGGGCATTTGGAGAAGAGAGAGGGAGAATTTTGCATGAAGTTTTAATTGTGGGGTATCAGAAATTCAACTTACCATGCTTAACGTTTTTCTGTCTTCCCAGTCTCTGTCTGTCTTGCTCTTTATTTATACTTCAGTAATTTTGCTTTGAATGTGTGGTTTTTTCCCTTTGTAAATCTCAGCTACTGAAAGGCTGTGAAAACGTTCAGCCGTTGTTAATACAACTGGAAGATCATACAAAAGATCTGTGGGAGAACTTTTGTTTGATCTTCATCAGTTTGGCTATAAGATAAAATACAGGGTACAAAGAACATATGGCAAACATATTTTAAATTCCAGGGATGCCATGTGGTGGGTATTTTAACTAAAGGATTTGTTTTCTTTGATAGCATTGCAGAAACAATGACTGTTCCCCCAGACCACACATTTGGAGCTTCTCTCCGTCCGGAGGAGTATGGTAAATATACAAACTTTCTCCTTAAAAAACAAACAACAAACCCCCCACAAGTTATGAAGTTTTCACTTGTTCTTGCAAAGCTGCTTCTAATTTTAAAAGTGTAAAATATTGCATTAACATTAATGAGAAAAATATGTAACACAGAAAGAAAATTTTATTTTCAAATTGTATTTAAAATAGGTACAGTTTAAAGCCCTTGTAAGGAATACCTGAAGTGTAGTTTAAGGCTTTTAATTTTATTTAGAAAATAAATTTATTTAGAAAATAAATATGGCCTGTACCATATTTATTAGTGAAACTGGACCCTTGACCCTTGCTGCTCAGAGTGTGGTCTGGGGTCTGCAACCACCTTTTTCTGGGAGCTTCTTAGAAATGCAGAATCTCATTCCCCACCACAGACCTATTGAATCAGAAACTTCATTTTAATAATATTCCCAGATGAATTGTAAGCACATTTATATTTTAAAAAGTCTGAAATCTATTAATACAATCACATAATTAAGACTCACTCTTTTCCCACCAGCCACTCAATCAATCCATCAAGTGGTAAAAGAAACTTTGGTAGCATTTTGTCTTTATTTCTTGGCAATCTAAATAGGAGATGCCCAAAGGGGAAAAATATGCTATAGTTTATCAAGATCAGGCTGTGTAATAGTGGTTTTCAATACATGGACTGTAGGCTGCCTATTTTAATATCATCTAGAGAGTTTGTTAAATATGCTGGTTCCTAGGAAACATGCCTAGGTATTCTGATTCTTTAGCTTTTTAGTTACACTAAAATTTAAGAACCACTATTAAGGGCGGTGTCTGTGGCTCAGTGAGTAGGGCTCTGGCCCCATATCCAGAGGTGGCAGGTTCTAACCTGGCCCCGGCCAAACTGCAACCAAAAATAAATAGCTGGGCATTGTGGTGGGTGCCTGTAGTCCCAGCTACTCGGGAGGCTGAGTCAAGAGAATTGCCTAAGCCCAGGAGTTGGAGGTTGCTGTGAACTGTGATGCCATGGCACTCTACCCAGGACGATAAAGTGAGACTGTCTCTAAAAAAAACCCCAAACCAACCAAACCAAAAAAAAACCACTATTAAAAATGTTTTAGCTAAAGTCCACTTACTGACAAATAAATAATTTATTGAGCTTATGCAAGATGGTATTTTGGAACATCGTTAGTCACTATATTAGGAAATTATATTTTGGTTCAGTTTATGGGTGAACTATGAATGTTTAGTGGATGCCTGTCTATCTTAGAGGCTCTTAAAGGCTTTTGAAGGGGGTAAGGGATGATTAATTAGCCTGAAAAACACGTAGGTAATCATGGTCAATTCTGCCTATGTGAGGTAAGCTTCATGTTGGTGGAGGCTCAGTCTTGCTGTCTGTTGGATCCTCAGAGTGCAATATGTGGTACATTTTTTCACCAATATTTATAGCATGAATTGATGAATTTGATGCACAGTTTTTCATTCTGACAATTTAGCAACATTGACAAATTTCTTGATAGTTGATTGATGACATCTTTATACACTGAATGATAAGTGAAAAGTCTCATATAATGAAAAGAAAGGACACTGACATTAATATGTTTTAAAATTTTAATACGTGTAAGCCTTGGTGCTGTTTGATATAACTGTGAAAGGGGAATATAAGTCTTCTCTGACTTGTGGTAGTTAGGCCCTGGCTCTCTCTTAGGACCAGAACTTATTCTCCTGATTTGAGCTCTTTTAAAATGGCTCTTGAGTATTTGCAAGTGATTTGATATCAGCTTCATAAATATTCTTTCAGAGCTGGGCCAGAGAAAGGTACGGACATAGGTCTCACCTACCAGGCAGGTAAACCTGGTGAAGTTGTGGTGGGACAACCATATAGAATTAAAAAACCAACCATTCCAATGGTTTTGGAGGTTAATGGAGAAGAGAGGCCTCTAAAGACAGAAAAAGCTATCTCATAGAATAAGGAAGACCTTCTTTACATAAAATAGCCATACAAAGGGTTTATATCTGAAGAAGGAGAAAAAGACAGATCATGCTTATTTGTCAAAAATCATCCTTAGCAGTTTTGAATTCCACTTCCAGATGGCATGCAGAGTATAGCTGTGGAGCCCACTCCATTTGTCTAACTGCCATCGTGTGGGAGCTAGGCTTTTGACATTAACTGACATTAGTCTGACATTAGCTGACCCCCTTTGATTCCCTTGTTCTGAGGCACTTGCCCTGTCCCTGGAACCAGTGTTAGTTATAGGTTCCTCACCCATATTCAGGGTCTGTCCTCAGAAAGAAGATTTTTTCTTAGCCTGTGCATGATTAGCTCCTGATTTTATAATAAATAAGAGAACTTACAGGTGCTATGAGTATCTATTAAGAGATCCTTGACAGAGCCTAGTGACATGTCTTACTCAGAGTAGGTGTAAATATTAGTTGCCTTTAACTGTAACCAGTGTTGCAATTTAAATCAATCCATCCAAGGTATCACAGCCAACTGCCAGCATGACCTTTCTCCAAGAAAGCTGAGAGTCCTGGCAGTAAGAAGGGGTATGTAGGCCAGAGAAAAATGCACAGAGGAAGCCCATCTCCTCTGGTGACACCTACCACAGCAACACATCTGGAGCAGCACAGTCAGTTCTAGTTGTGTTTGTGGACTCTAACTTAGAGCCCCTTAACTGATGCAGCTGCAGAGATGGGCAGGCCTGCAGGGCCAGCAGTGGCACGGGGGAAGCAGGGCTGAGAAACAAGAGCTACATGCAGACTAAAGGCCAGCTGGAAATTCATATTAGAGGGAGTAGAGAATTTGACTTTAATTTTTACAAGGCCCTCTCCGAGGTTCTGTCAACTCTGGCACCACTCAGAATCAGCCCCAGCTTTCAGATCTTCAGCATTGTAGACAATTGTTGCCAAAGGAGTAGTGAGGCCAGGACTTCATTGTCTTAGGAAAAGATTTGATAGCCAGGTAAGGCTGTGATGCCCACAGGAAGTTCATTTTTTCAGATTTTTTTCCACTGACATAAAACAGTAATATTAATTTTTATCAATTACTTTATACACCTTTTTATATATTAAGATTTTCTGATGCAGCACATAATAGTGTCAGAGTTGAGTGGCTTTTTTCTTCATTCACAAAGGTTGCTAGATCACTCCTTTTATTTATTTATTAAAAAAATTTTTTTTGAGACAGAGTCTCATTGTGTCACCCTTGGTAGAGTGATGGGGCATCACATCTCATAGCAACCTCTAACTCTTGAGCTTAAGCGATTCTTTTGCTTCGGCCTCCCAAGTAACTGGAATAACAGGTACCTGCCACAACACCGGGCTATTTTTTGTTGTAGTTGTCATTGTTGCCCAGTTGGCCCGGGACCTGGTTCAAACCGCCAGCCCTGGTGTATGTGGCTGGTGCTCTAACCACTGTGCTACAGGTGCCAAAACAAGACTGTTCTATTAAAAGATAGAAACAGGCTTGGTGCCTATAGCTCAGAGGCTAGGGTGCCAGCCACATACACCAGAGCTGGCTAGTTCTAACCCAGCCCGGGCCTGCCAAACAACAATGACAACTACAACAAAAAAAATAGCCCGGCGTTGTGGTGGGTGCCTGTAGTCCCAGCTACTTGGGAGGCTGAGGCAAGAGAATCCCTTAAGCCCAGGATTTGAAGGTTGCTGTGAGCTGTGATGCTACAGCACTCTACCGAGGGTGACGTAATGAGACTGTCTCAAAAAAAAAAAACAAAAAAAACCCAAAACAACAAAGATAGAAACAATATTGACAAACTTTAACTTCATATGAAACTTTTCTTCCTCTCAATAGGAGTTGGTGATCTCATCCACAATAGACATCCGGGTGAATATCTGCGAGGCAAGGACAGAGAGCGAGCCTTGATTGCAGCAGTTCGACATCACTTGAAGAAAGTTAACTACCAAAACTTTGACACTTTGTTGGCAGCCTTCAGGCACTATGACAAGGCTAGTAGTAGAACAGAGCTTTTTATTAATGCATGGGCTTATATACTCCAACTAGGGCCTGTGGGCCAAATCCAGCCCATCACCTGTTTTTGTGAGTACATTTAAGTATTGTCTGTGGCTGCTTTTATACTACAAATGCAGAGTTGAATAGTAGCAATGGAGACTGTATAGCCTGCAAAACCTAAAATAGATAGATCTTGGTAGAAAAAGTTTCCTAACCCCCGGTGTAGATTAGTGGTTGTCAAAATGTGTTCTTCTGCAACCATCGACAGTACCTGGGAACTTGTTAGAAATGCACATTTCAAGGCCCACCCTGCGATGCACTGAATTGGGAATTCTGGGATGGAGACCCCCCCCCCCAGCAATTTTAACAAGCACTCCAGAAGATTCTGATGCACATTCAAGTTTGAGAACCACTGCTGTGGATTATTAAACTGCAGTGTGCTAGAAGCAAGGGGGAGGGGGCAGGAAAAAGAGGCAACAATCTATGTCTAAATCTGAATAGGTACACATAGTACCTCATTCTAGGTCCAAGGTTAGTTTAGAATGTCTTTCCTCTAGCTTGCAGGGTGTGGTTTTAGTTTTACAAGTGTAAGAACATTCAATTTTCAAGCTTTGATAAAATCAGATTGATCTAGGCCTATGTAATTATTTCACGTCATTTCCAGGGGTGTCCAAACTACAGCCCACAGGCTGAATGCAGATTATTTGAGGACTGTTTTGCTTATCTGTGGTGTCAGATGTTGTGAAAAGTACCAGGTCAGACAACTGAGTTCACAATTTATTCTAGAAAAAGTGCTACATACCTTGTTACTGTGGTCACCAGTTGGCCACAGGGAGTACTTTGAAGGTGACCATGGTGATATTCAGCAATGAGGTGTGTAGCACTTTTTCTAGGATGAGTTTCTGAACTTAATTTTCTGACCTCATGTACATGGACCTTTTCTTTTGCTTATCGGCTTTCATTAGTGTTTGTGTATTCAGCATGTGGCCCGAGTCAACTGTTATTCTTTCACCGTATAGGAGAAAAGAAAACAAAAAGCTGGACACTCCTGTAGGCCATCATAGAATTGCTTTTTATCAAGATACACCACCTCTAAGGAACTGCCATTGAAATACAGCATTTTTTTTGTTAGCATACTCATGAGATTTTAATTTTTGTTACATGCATCCTCTTTTTTAGAAACTCAGCCTTAGTGAGAGAAATAACTGTACTTTGTCTAAGTATCTGGTTTGTATTTTATCTCATGGAAACATGAATTTTGTATCAGTTGTTCAGTTCAACCGAATGCATTTAGATTGTGAAGATGATCTTACAGCATACATTTCCTGTGCTTTTTTTATTCCGAGTTTCTTTTTTTTTTCCATTTTTATTCTCCCTTTGCTTTTTCTCCCCCTTTTGCCTTAATTTTATCTATTTTTCTAGGCAGTCTCAAAACTATTTTAGGATGAGCCTAATAGAAACAATTACAAACTCATAAATAAAAATGTGATGGTATGGTATATCACAATCTTGATATAAGAAGAAAAGAGAGCAGAATAATTTTCGTCAACTTCAAAAGGAAAAGAGAAATATTTCTATTTCCCTTTCAACGCTGAGTACAGTTTTAGAAAAGTTGTCGTTCAGATTTTAAAAAAATCTCAATTACTCATGGGCTAATTCATTTTAAGCCCAGTCATTTTAGTTTTTTATTCGAGATAGGGCTTGCTCTTTTGCCTGTATTAGAGTGCAGTGGCATCATCATAGTTCATTTCACTCCTGGCCATAAGTGATCCTCCTGCCTCGGTCTTCTAGAGTGCTGGGATTATAGGTATCAGCTACCCTGTGTGGTGTCTGGTTATTTTGTTTGTTTACAGGGGCCTGCATACCTGTGTACTAATGAATAAAAAGTCAGTTAAATATCTTATTTAAATTTGTACTAGTCATGTCGGGCTAGACATCTACAAAGCAGTCAACTACATTTCCCACAAATTGTGTTTAAAGAAAATGTAAATATTTATATATTTGTCTGACTTTTATTAGTGACCAAGTGCTATTTACATATAATTTCAAAATTATTCTTCAGTATTAAAATATATAAATTAAAATAAACATATTTTAAACTTTACTAGACACTAGGTATCTCAGAAAGGTGATTTTTGGAGAAGTTTACATGGTAGTGACATGAAATAAGAGAACCTACCATAGTCCATAGTGCTCTGCTTCTAAAAACTCTTCATTTTAAATGTAATTGGAGGGGAGATGATCATCTTAATAGCTGCTGATTATCTAAGTAAACCGCTAGGCGCATTCCTTATAATAAAATTAAATTAAACTGGGAGGAAATTACTGAGAATTACTTAATGCTGATGTACCTTTTAAATGGTTAACTTTTAATATGCACAACGTAGTGATTGGTGTCCTTAAGGAGCTTTTTTTCTGAGAAGGTAATAAGATGTGGGTCTAGTATAGCTGCAGTGTAATTTTTGATTATTTGAATCTTACATTATTGAATGCCCAGATTTAATTTAATGGAAGAACAAAATAAAACAGAGAAAATAAACTATGATTTCCTAAATGAATCTCCTTGGCTTATAAAAGTAATTCTGTTATTTATTGAACACTTATATCAAGCGTTATTTCAGATAATGTATAAATCTTCTACTTAGGAAACTTAAAGTCTAGAGGAGTTACACATAAATTACAGTAGCAGTGGTGCATTGGAGCTGGGTTGAGAGAGCCTACTGTTGAATTTTCAAGAAGCTTGAGTCAGTTCACATTATAATTGTAGCTAGAAATTGTCCACAATCAGAGCATTTACACCATGGAAAGTAGCAATGGCTACAAAATAGGGCAGCCCCCACACTGCCCAAAGAGCCAGATGTTAAACATCTACAGCATAACCCCCACCACACACACCCAGGGTAGAGTGAGGGCTAAGTGCTATGATATGATAGCACTCAGAGCTATCTGAGTATGATAAACTCAGAGCTCAACCAAGGATTTTGGCTCTTAGCTATCATGACAGATGTTCTTAGCGATGTAAGTCAGCTGATGATTTTCTCTTGTAATTAATTGTCTAATTAAGCATGTGTAGAACTCAGTAATTTGTGCTCACTTAAGGAGCATATTTGTTGGCAGTCTGTAAATATTGTTAACTTAAAACTAGAGCAGTTTCCTAAATAAATTTTGCTCAAGGTCTTAGGATTCTCAGTTAAGTTCAGTAATTATATCTAGTCCTTGTTTTTGGAGGGGCTGCGCCAACGCAGTCAGTCCATCCTCCTCTCTGTCCATGCAACCAGCTAATGTGTTTGCTCACCCCACGCAATGACCGAAAACAAAGGTGGGAAAGCCATTCAAAGTTGTTCAGTGTGGGAGGTGCAATTACTAGGGTCATTGTCTGCTGTTTTATAGATTCCTGGGTAAAGTGGAAGAGAATGACATTCAAATTGTCGTGTCAGAACTGCCTAATAGTCAGTTGAACTTAAGGTGCCTTCAGAAGTTTGGGAGGGCTGCACCGCGGCACTTTCCTTCTTGATGCCGTGTTCAGGGGCAGACTGAAAGACCAAATACCATAACGTCCCTCCTTCCCTTGAACATCCTAGGAATAAGACGTTCTCTCCCAAAGAGCTTGTTTGCTGCTCTTCTCCATTGCCACAAAGTCAGTGTGTTGTATTCCAGTGGGTATAACTTAACCATTTCCCCAGTCACCTACTATTTTCACCTACACCTTTTGTCTGAAAGGTGAGGTGTAAGAGGAACAAAGGAATTGTTAGAAAAGTTCCAGAGGCCTATTTTATTCTTTACTTTGGCTACTATAGGAAGAGCTGGGGAGCAGTGTACTCAACCAAGTAGTTATTAAATCTAGAACCATGTCACCCCAACAAGACAATTGGGGAGGCTGAAATAGAATTAGATTTGAATCCCCTAGAATCCTTTTTGTGCCTAGTTGCTACCCAAGAGAGTGGACCAATTGCGCTGGTCTAGGTTGCTGTTAAGGGAAAAAAGATACATTATTTCTGGGAGTGGAAGCCATATTTTCTTTTTCTTTTCTTTTTTCTTTTTCTTTCTTTCTTTCTTTCTTTCTTTCTTTCTTTCTTTCTTTCTTTCTTTCTTTCTTTCTTTCTTTCTTTCTTTCTTTCTTTCTTTCTTTCTTTCTTTCTTTCTTTTTTTTGAGACAGAGTTTCTCTAGGTTGCCCTCAGCAGAGTGCCGTGGAGTAATAGCTCACAGCAACTTCAAACTCTTGGGCTTAAGTGATTTTCTTGCCTCAGCCTACCAAGTAGCTGGGACTATCCACCACAACTGCTAGGCTATTTTTCGTTTTTTTTTTTTGTAGTTGGCATTGTTGTTTGGCAGGCCCGAGCTGGGTTCGAACCCTCCAGCCCCGGTATATGTGGCTGGTGCCCTAACTGCTGAGCTACAAGGTCTTGCTCTGTCACCCAGGCTCAAGAGCGGAGGCATGATTATACCCCACTGCAGCCTCAAACTCCCAGCTCAATGGTCCTCCTGCCTTAGCCTTTTTAGTAGCTAGAACTAACTATAGGTGTGCACCACTGTATTGGCTAGTTTTTTTTTATTTAAAACTTTTTTGTAGACATCGTTGCACTATGTTGCCTAGGTTAATGTTGAACTCTTGGGTTCAAATGATTCTCTCACTTCAGCCTCCCAAAGTTCTGGAATTATAGGCATGAACCACCATGCCTGGCTCTGAATTTTCAAAATAGGTTTTCATAACCTCTAGCCTTTTTATTATTTTATTATTTTTATTTTTATTTTTGTAGAGAGAGAGTCTCACTTTATCGCCCTTGGTAGAGTGCCGTGGCATCACACAGCTCACAGCAACCTCCAACTCCTGGGCTTAGGCGATTCTCTTGCCTCAGCCTCCCGAGTAGCTGGGACTACAGGTGCCCGCCACAATGCCCGGCTAATAACCTCTAGCCTTTTTATTCTGATTATTATCCAGGAAGCAGCTGAGATGGAATGATGCCTTTCTAGGGACAACTTCATTGAAAGACCAAACTGATTTACTAAGGTGCTGGCATATGAGTTTTGAGAGACCATTTTGATGCTAAGTAATACCATATGGCAATGAGTGGTAGGAAGTAAGAAAGGTTCATTGAATAGCTTGACTAACAGCTCATTATTAAGTAGCTTTTGTGTTATGAGATGCATCATCATCAGATTAAAAATAGTCCAGAAAGCAAAACACATAACTCAAATTAATTTCATGGACACTACTTATGACCAGGGCCAGATGATTGGACTGGAACAGCAATTCAACAACTTGAAAAGTGATAACCTTGGGGAGGCTCCAACAGCTTTGAGAGGGAGTCAAAAGTGCAGTGTAGTCAGTCTGTCAGGAGCATAGGGGACATCCCTATGTGTGACATGTCCTTCTCACGATGAGACGAACCAGTCAGATTTTGGCTACAGTCACAAGTTAGGCATGGAGTAGTAGCTTCTGCATGAGAAGTGCAAAGATCTTTCCTCTGTGCCCTGTGTGCTATGGTGGGTGTGTTGCTACGTTTGGTCCAGTGACAGTCCAGGTGGCAGTGGTGGCCGTCTGGATGGTCCAACCTCCATCAGCAACCTGACTCCAGTCATTCCCATAAGAGAACGGACCAGATGGTGGTTCAATCAGCAATCATAATTTGTTTCCATAATTTGCAGTCCCCAAACAGGGTGTCTTTAATATGCTTGTCTGTAGTTTTCCAAGTGGTACACCAAACAGATCATTGGCAAGAGTCTAAAAATGTAACGGGTTTATCAAAGGGAGTATTGGCCAAAACCATGAGAATGGCCTTAGCTGTGCCCATTTAGCAGACTGACTACGTACGTTTTTGGTGTTTCACATCGCACACGGAGTTTGAAAGTCACAATAGCCTGGTAAAGACTACTGGGTTTCAGCTCAGCCAAACTGTCAGTGAACGGGGCCCAGGTGTTCATGGGTCTCCATGAATTGAGGTCCTCTTGAGCCACAGTGGCTTTGCTTCCTGTGGTGAAGTATTGAATACAATTTTTCTCTAAAGGATAGCTACCACTTTTTTTTTTTTTTTTTGAGACAGAGCCTAAAGCTGTCGCCCTGGGTAGAGTGCCATGGCGTCACAGCTCACAGCAACTTCTAACTCCTGGGCTTAAGCTATTCTCTTGCCTCAGCCTCCTGAATAGCTAGGACTACAGGCACCTGCCACAATGCCTGACTATTTTTTGGTTGTAGTTATCATTGTTGTTTGGCAGACCCAGGCCGGATTCGAACCTGCCAGCTCTGGTGTATGTGAATGGCTCTTTAGCCACTCGAGCTACAGGCGCCGAGCCAGCTACCCCTTTTCACTTAAAGCTGAGGTGTTCCTGGGTCCAGGTTGGCTGCACTCTTAAATATACCATTTCCATTTCACAAATGAGCCTTGCTTGGTCCTTTTTGTTAGTCACTGCGTCCAAGTTGGCGCAGCTCAATGTGATTGGCAAGCTGGAGAGTCACAAGGCCTCCCTGGGTCTAGCATTCAGTTTCAGTAAGAGCTCAGTAACAGCATAGTAGCTACTTTTCAAAAGGCGTTTGCAGCTCCATTGTCAAGATCCTATGTTTTAAGTTCTTGTTCCATTTGAACACAGGATTAGGGAAGTTTCCCAGAGCTGCAGGTCTGACTGCAAGAATTTATGTAGAATTCGTTGGGTTGGTTTCTCATTCTCCAGGGGATCACCTCCAGTAGAATCGTAAATCTAATCCTGGGCAGAAAGAGCCTGAGTACTGCTGCTCACCCACTCATTGCTGGTTTCTCTTGGGAGGTTTTTCCCTGTCAGGGAAATAAATCTCTCTGAGGGGGTCAAAGTTTCAGTACAGCAGTCAGGATCCATTGCAAAAACAAACAAATTCAGACCTTTATTATCATCTTTGAATGGATAAGGTTGGCTCAGTTGACTGCAAGAGGGGCAGAGTGTAAGATGTCTCAGCTGTTGCACTTTCTCTTTAACAAGAATAAATGTTCTGTCCTCTCTAGTGAATCAGCCAAAGTTGCTACTCAAAGCCCTTATAAATGCTCCTCTATTCACACTTAGGGTAGGCATTTCTGTCTTTAACTGTTATTTCAAAAGAAGTGAGACTTTCCCCCTTCTTCCCCAGCCAGGATGCACCTTAGTGCTGCTTGTCACAGTCAGGATGATCATCGATCGGAGTTGTAGCATATCTCTCTTGCCCATACGTGTGTTACCAAAACCAAGCAACTGTCTTTGAATCCACCTCTCTGTACTTGCCCTGCAACTAACTTCTCCAATTTCTTCTCATTAACAGGCAATGAAGTGAAGGATCACTATTGGCCAGTTGAAACATACAGGGTGTTGAAAACTTTATAAGCATGGAACATTGCAGAGTACTGTCAAAAATACACAAGATTGGTCAAATGAAATATCAAACCTATATGATGGGTATAGCTGCTGTAGCACAGGGTAAACAGCATGAAAATAGTTAATATGGCATGAACAGAGGTTCTGAGCCACACACACCCCTTTTCAACCAGTGTTCGAAAATACTGTGTTTGTATCTCAGGTTGACACAATGAGGATCGATCTCACTTAATATTTGATGATTCATGTGAAAATTCAGACATGTTCTTTGAATTTGTGTGATGGAGCTATTTCTTTTTTCTCAAACTGAATAATAGATGTTGCCTACTCTGCTCTTAAACACAATGCTCATTTCATCTTCTCTTGCTTCATGTTTAACAGAAGGGTGATGGGATGATAGATAAAGCCGAGTTGCAGGAAGCTTGTGAGCAGGCCAACTTGCATTTAGACGAGACACTCTTGGACCACCTATTTGCCTACTGTGATGTTGATAATGACGGTCTGATTAACTATCTAGAATTTGCAAATTTTCTTAACTGGAAAGACAGAATACTTCTTAAAGAGTATGAAGAGAGAGTTGTTATTAAAGGTATTGAATTTTTAAAGCTTTGCTAAATTCTTAAATGGACTTTTATATTTTCTAGGAGTGCTCAGTTCTGATAAACATTAATATTAGATAAAAAAATGAAAATACATATGTAATAATTTATTTGCTCGTTTATGCATAGAGTAGCTGTGGAAGGATAGGAAAGACTCTGATAATATTCTTATTTCCAGAGAGAAGCACCTGAGTGGCTGAGAGAGAGGGAGGCAAGGAGACTTCCTTTAATCTGTGCTTTTTTATCTTTTGAGTTTGGAATCAAGCATTATCCATTCCAAAAAATTAAAAGCAAAGAATATTTACAAAGAAGCTGAAAATATGAAAGATATTTCCTCAGAAAGCTGTTCGAAAACCATTATGTGAGTAATTAGCCCCCTCCTCCAGGACTAGTCAATAGTAAAATAGAATTTGACGTAAGAAAATTTGATTTTAAAAATTTTGTACAAAAATGAAGGCCTCAGCATTTTGGGAGTCAGAGGTGGGCCGATCAGTTGAGGCCAGGAGTTCATTTGGGACCAGCCCAGATACCAAAATAATAACCTGTCTCTACCAAAAATGCAAAATTATCCAGGTGGTGCAGTCACCTATAGTTCCAGCTACTTGGGATGCTGAGGCAGGAAGATCTCTTGAGCCTCAAAGTTTGAAGTTGCTGTGAGCTATGATCATACCAGTGCACTGAAGCCTGGGTGACAGAACAAGACCCTGTCTCAGAAAAAGAAAAAAAAATTGTACAAAAAGGAAAACACCATAATCTTTACTTTTGATTCAAATATTTTTATATCTACTATATATATTTGCCACATATAGCTATGCAGATATACATATGTGTGTATGTCTGTATTTTAAACATGTTTAAAATAACAGAACGTATTTTTATGTGTTTTTTTAAAATTTGGCTTTCAAATATCTAAGGAATGAAGAGATAAATTTTATGGTTCCTATGAACTACGTTTTCAGTTCTCCCATACTAATATCTTATGATTTACTAAACCGTTTCTTCACTCTTTGAAATTTAGATTGTTTCCAGATATTTTTAAGGTAGTTTGGGTAATGCTGTAATGATTGTCATTTCTCAAAAGGAATTTTGTTTTTAATTATATCTCATTTAATATGAATGTTATTATTGTCCCAGAAGTAACTGTTTTTCATTTTCTTTTCTAACTGATTGTACCAGTTTGCAATTTTATCAGCCAAGCTATGAGAAGGTTTTATTCCAACCTTGGCTACCATTGGGTGTTATTTCAAACATTTTTGTAATTTAAATGGTATATAATGATACCTTATTTGCTTTAATTTTAGTATCTTTATTATTTGAGGATCAATTTTTTAAAAAAGATTGTTTACTTTTTTTATTTCCTCTTAGAATGTCTCTCCTCTATAAATGGAAGATACTTTTATACTTTTATTTCTGGATCATGCCTTTCTTTTCTTTCTTTCTTTTTTTTTTTTGAAACAAGAGTCTTACTTTGTTGCCCTGGGTAAAGTGTCATGGCCTCACAGCTCACAGCAACCTCCAACTCTTGGGCTTAAGCTATTCTCTTGCCTCAGCCTCCCAAGTAGCTGGGACTACAGGCACCCATCACAATGCTTGGCTTTTTTTTTTTTTTTTTTTTGTTGCAGTTGCCATTGTTGCTTAGCAGACCTGGGCTGGGTTTGAACCCGCCACCCTAGGTGTATGTGGCCTGCACCCTTGCCGACTGAGCTACTGGCGCCGCCTTGGTCCTGCCTTTGTAAAAGTTCAAAACCACACTGTGGTCTTTACTTGGTGATGTTAAGCCTTATCCAGCATGTCTGAGACAGCTTTTCTATTCTATCCACTAGGAAAGCATTAGAATCTTCTCTACCCAATGAGGATTTTTATAGAAAACAACTCTACCCCAACCCTCTCAGAAACAAAGATGAGATGACAGAGATTTTTCCTTTTTGGCACAATTCATGAAATAGTCGAGGTGTGGGGGAAGCAGTAGCCTATTTTAAAATCAGATAGTTCTTCAAAATGTTCTTTGTTTTTGGATCCTGACTTCATCAGCCATTTTCTTATTTATTTATTTATTTATTTATTTATTTATTTATTTATTTATTTGAGACAGAGTCTCAGTATGTTGCCTTCGGTAGAGTGCTGTGGCATCACAGCTCACAGCAACCTCCAACTCTTGGGCTTAAGCGATTCTCTTGCCTCAGCCTCCCAAGTAGCTGGGACTACAGGCATCTGCCACAACGCCTGGCTATTTTTTTGTTGTAGTTGTTATTGCTGTTTGGCAGGCCTGGGCTGGGTTCGAACCCTGCTCTGGTATATGTGGCTGGCGCCCTAGCCACTGAGCTATGGGCACGGAACCTTTATCAGTCATTTTCAATGGAGTTCTTGAGGACTTTTTATCTTCTAAGATTTTAGGGTAGAAACTGTAATTAGTGGCTAGAAGGTCTAACAGAGGCCCAAGAACGTTTTGCCAGGAACTTTCTTATATCAAATTCTATCTTACTGTTGACCTTTGGAGGAAAGGGGGTCAGTACTCTTTCAATTTTCTGAGAAACTGTTTTTCCAACTTTGTCCAGATTTCTACTTTGGGGTGTAGGGTGGGATTAGAAGGATTTGGAAGTCTGGGCTGGAGCACTTTCATGGCAATGACTGCCAGGAACCGAGTGAAGAAGAGGCTGAGTACTTTAGAAGGCATATCTTTTCTGGTTTGACACAGTTCCCAGACTTCTCTCAAACTGGGGCAGCCCTTGCCTTGGTTCCTCTTGCCTGGGTTTCCCCTGAGGTCTTCTGAAGAGTGAAACACCACAGCACCCTCTAGTGGTATTTCTGGAGTAACCAGATCTTTGAAAAACCTCTCTCAGGAATTGACTCCTAAAATTTCCTAATTGACTCAGCAAAGCAAATCTACAAAAAGAACAGAGTCTCACAGTTTCATTTCTATCTCAGGGTTTTCTTTTATACACTGGCTTTTAGGAGGGATTGTTATATAACCAGTTCCTGAGCTCACAGTGAGTTATTATCAACTCTCTGGATTTTATAACACGTGCTCCCCCTTCACCCCACCAGCAAGTATGTGTGGAATTTCCACCTCCAAATAAGTCTTCTTTTCGTCCCTAGGAAAGTGCTAGGAACAATTCCTTAGTTCAAGTTAAATATGCAAGTAAATTCCGATTTAAAAAAAAAGAAGAGATTGTTTTCTGTGTTTATGTTTTGTCTCTCAAATTTGGAAGTTTTATTCTCAAGTGAGCGGCAACAAGAAACATTAAGCCATGTTCAGATTTCCTGGTATATTACATTGGTCTGAACTTGGCCTTCTGTAATTGGGTGTTGGTATGGACGGAAGGTTCACACCAGCTCAGCTTCCACTAGCAAGAAGAAACTAAATGGGAGAACTTATCTTGTTGCAGAGCCTTAAGCACCAAAGAGTCGTGTCTCCCTATGCCTTTTTTTCTTTCTCTTTTTCTTAAAGGTAGAAAACCTGATTGTACAAACCCCGCTGAGGCTCATGTTGAAGAATTGGAACCAACTCTCCTAATAAAACCTGAAGATATTGTCTTCAAAGAACCAGGGAGCTCAGAAAAGATTGTCCGGACACTTCTGAGACCAAGCGATAAAGTTTCTGACTATTATAAGACAAGTTCTTCTGAGATCAATGCAGTTGTGGGGGCCATTCCTTCTACTTGTGAGTATGTCACATTATGTGTTGAATTTTAAAAGGATCAGCAAACCTGGAAGTGAAGTGTCCTTGGTCTGTCTTTATATTGTCCCCTGCCTCTGTTCACTAGACTGTAAAATTCTCCAAAGCCTTGGATCTTTCATTTAATTCTGTATTCTAAGCACCTGGAGATTACATATAAATGTTGGCTGAACTGAACTATTGCCAAGGATGACCCAAGTAAAATGATTCTTTCTATGTAAATGACATTGAAACTGTATGGATAAGAACATTGAATGTTATACATTGTAGTCATTCAGACTTCAGCAAATATTAGGAAACTTTAAAGCCATGTGATTCCTAGCTCCATACATATCTGCTTTCAAATATTTAAAGAGCTTTTACAAAAAAATTTCTCTACATATAAATTCCTCATGTGTTAGTTTGCTAAGGCTGCTGCAATAAAGTGCCACAGACTGGGTGTTGTAGCAGGATTTTACTGTCTCATGGTTCTTAGAGAGCAAATTGTCAGCAGGGTTGTTCCTCCTTATGGCTTGTGAGGGAGAATCTGTCTATGTGTCTCTCCTGGATTCAGATGGTTTAATGACAATCTTTGGCACTACTTGGCTTCTGATATATCATCCTGACCTCATCCTTCTGTAATTTCTTTTTTGAGACAGAATTTCACTGTGCTGCTCTTAGTAGAGTGCCAGGGCATCATCATAGTTCAAAGAAACCTCAAAGTCTTGAGCTCAAGAGATCCTCTTGCCTCAGCCTCCTGAGTAGTTGGAACTACAAGTGTGTAATTTTTCTATTTTTAGTAGACATGAGGTCTTGCTCTTGCTCTGGCTGGTTTTGAACTCTTGAGCTCAAGCAGTCCACCCGCCTTGGCCTCCCAGAGTGCTAGGATTACAGGCGTGAGCCACCATACCTGACCTTTTTTTTTTTTTTTTTTTTTTTTTTAAATAGACAGGGTTTTACTTTGTCATCCAGGCCAGGGTGCAGTGGCACAATCAAAGCTCACCACACCCTTGAACTCTTGGGTTAAAGTGATGCTCCTGACTGAGCCTCCTAAGTAGCTAGGACTACAGGCATGCATCACCACAACTGGTTATCTTTTAATTTTTATTTTTGTGGAGACAGGGTCTCACCATGTTCCCATGGATGGTGTTGAAATCCTGGAGCCTCCTGCGTGTCCTTCAAAAATGCTGAGATTATAGGCATGAGATGCCAGGCCTAGCCTGATGTCTGCCTTTGTGTATGGCAGCATGTACATATATGCGTCTAAATTTCTCCTTTCTATAAGACTCCAACCCCACTGGATTAGGGACCCACCATACTCCAGTGTACTCTCAATGTAATTAATTACATCTGAAATGGCGTAATTTCCAGATAGGTTCCACTCTCAGGTACTGGGAGTTAGGACTTCAACATATGAATTTTGAGAGGAAATGATTCAATCCATAATACCCACACTCAATATTTTTTGGCGGGGCCTGGGTTTGAACCCACCACCTCTGGCATATGGGGCCAGTGCCCTACTCCTTTGAGCCACAGGCGCCACCCGCACACTCAATATTGAGCATGATGAATATTGGTTATTTATAAAGTTTATTTTATTTTGGTCAAGGTTACTTCCTTGGACTTAGGGCACGATTAAGGATTTCCATGTTTTTCTCAAGTGAATTTTATAAAATGTGCTTTATAGTCTATTGTAATGAAATCTTTCTATTTCCTTTAGCTGCCCAATAGAAATATATTTGGAGTCATTTATGTATTTAAAACTTTTCTAGTACATTAAAAAAAATCACATAAAAAAGAAATAGGTGAAATTGATTTCAATGGTATATAGTGAAAACATTTTTATTTAAATAAGGAATCAATATAAAAATTATTAACTTTATTTGTACTCAAATCTTTGTATTTTACATTTAGATTTTACCTTGCAGTTCAGACTCTCCACTTTATAAGTGTTCAGTAGCTGCACAGGGCAGGTGCCTTTGTATTATACAGCTTAGTTTTACAGTGTCTGTTTTCCTCCCTCATCAATGACCTACTTAGGTTACCCCACCTGTGGTGTTCCAACCATTCGATCTGATATTCCTGTGCCCCGAATTCGTCGCATCAGTGATAGAACTAACTATGGTGAAGAGGGTAATGCTTATTCCTTACTACATCCTACGATCTTTGCCCAGAAAGGAGTGTTTGAAAGAGATTTCTTCAAGACCAGATCGAAAGAAGAGGTATAGCATGTTATTTAAAAACACCTCATGTAAACATGCAAAGATGGACATGTTTACTTATCAATAACTACTATGACTTTTCAAAACTTGAGCTACTTTCATTACAAATGTGTACAGAATCCCCAAATATAGGATTCTTGATGAATAATGTTTAACTTGGTTGTGACATTCTGTACAGGACAATTCTTAAAGTAGAAATTATGCTGTGACAGGAAGAATTTCATTCATGTTACGTATTCACTATGGCCCATATATTGAAAAATCTCCTCTAAAACATTCAGTACTATTTTTAGTTGAGGAAAGGAGCAAGGATTAATCCCTCCCTTTTTTGTGTAAGTATCCTTATGGCCTGGGCCCTCTAGGACCAAAAAGAAGAAGCATGAGGAGGTTCACTCTGCTACCCTAAGTAGCAGATATATCGAAAACATTTTTATTTTTATTTTTTTTATTTAAAAAAATTTTTTTGGAGACAGAGCCTCAAGCTGTAGCCCTGGGTAGAGGGCTGTGGCATCACAGCTCACAGCAACCTCCAACTCCTGGGCTCAAGCGATTCTCCTGTCTCTGCCTCCCAAGTAGCTGGGACTAAAGGCACCCACCACAATGCCTGGCTATTTTTTGGTTGCAGCCGTCATTGTTGTTTGGCAGCCCAGGCTGGATTGGAACCCACCAGTTCAGGTGTATGTATCTGGCGCCTTAGCTGCTTGAGCCACAGGTGCCGAGCTGAAAACATTTTTATTTTTAAACATGTCCATCTTGCTGTCTACTGCTCTTACGTGTCTCAGATTATCTGTGACAAGCATTGATTTAAAGTATTCTGCCCTAGTGCTAACCCATCGGTAAGTATAAATAAATAAATAAAATATATTTTTTTCAACTAAGACAACATGGTTTCCACATCCCAGATGATCCCATTCTAGGTGAAATGTATAGAGCAGAAGCAACCAGCTAGGTCAGAATAGCCACTGAGGTGCGGAGGGCAAGACCCATATCTGTGCTCAGTCAGACCAGCCTGTTTGTATCTGTGCTGATGCAAAGTAAGGTGTATAATTCAGCAGCACCTGCTTCTTCTGAACCTTCATAGCCAGAGCTAGAAATGGTAGGAAGAGACCTATGAAGCCCTCTGGCACATCAGATAAAGGTTGATGGTTTCAAAACTTATTAAATACTAAGTGAATTAATGGCAGATTCATTGCAACAATTCATTTCTATGGAGTCAGGGAAGGAAAGAAGGGGATAGAGGATGAGACCTGCTGACTGGCCCTGAAGGAGAAATTCAATATTCTTCCTGGAGGTCAGAGAAGATATATCCCCAGACTCTGCCTCCACTTCCCTCAATCACTGGAAAGGGACTGTGAAATAGAACTGCAGGGTTGCCAAAAGGAATAAAAATCTCCTGCTTGTTTCGTGATGCCTAAAAATTCTTTTAATTAGGAAGTCAGCCTTTTTCTCACATTTCTGGATGAAAATAACTCAAAGGCCAGGTAGGAGTAATAATGTTAACACTACTGATATGGATGCTGATGAAGGGGAGGGACACCTTCAGAGGAGTGGACAAGAAAAAGGGAAGAAGGTCTGGGATGCTCAAGATTAAATGAGACACTTCCTGAGGTGAACTGCCAGGGTTTTCTTTACCCACCACTGGGGTGTTGAGGTGTTTTGTAGTTGCTAGCAGCTCTGCTCTTCTGAGTTTCAGAGTTTGATTTGTATTTGTTTATATTGCTAATTTCTCACAAGGGCACGTCATTTCTAGGGTATCTTTTAATTTTTGTTCAGATTCCGTTTAATGAATGCATTCTTCAACTATTGTATTTCTTTGGCTTTCCTATTCATTGTCTAACATTTCATTTCTCTCTTTTTTTCCCCCGTATACTTTTCGGTAAGCACCACTTCTTTTAAATTCAGTTTCTTTCTTCTTTTACACTTAGTTTCTTTTTAAAATTGTATTTTTATATCTTTTCTTCCCTCTACTTATTCTGCTTTTCTTCACACTAGTGCTTCCTTTACTTTCTTTCTTTTTTTTTTTTGAGACAGAGCTTCAAGCTGTCACCCTGGGTAGAGTGCTGTAATATCACAGCTCACAGCAACCTCCAGCTTCTGGGCTTAAGCAATTCTCTTGCCTCAGCCTCCAAAGTAGCTGGGACTACAGGCACCTGCCACAACGCCCAGCTATTTTTTGGTTGTAGTTGTCATTGTTGTTTGGCAGGCCCGGGCTGGATTCAAACCTGCCAGCTCTGGTGTATGTGGCTGGCACCTTAGCCACTTGAGCTACAGACGCTGAGCTTACTTTCCTTTCTTATATTTTCCCTGAGACATAGGAAGTGTGTTTTCTCCTTCCCTTCATCTGTTTTAGTGATTATCACTACAGATAGCTGATTAGTAGCCAAAGTTTCTTGGTTTTCAAAGTTTCAGCTTTAGTATACTCACTTGATGGATATGATATCTCTCTGGCATCTGCATAACCATAACTGTAGTTAAAATCCGCAGTACGCTCATTAGATACATTTTATAAATGTTCCTATTTTATGTTTTTTTAATTTATCTTTTTGAGACAGAGTCTCACTCTGTTGTCCAGGGATGAGTGCTGTGGTGTCAGCCTAGTTCACAGCAACCTCACACTGCTGGTTCAAGAGATCCTCCTGCCTCAGCCTCCCAAGAAGTTGGGACTATATGTGCCTACAACACCTGGCTAAGTTTTCTTTTTGTAGTGATGGGGTATTACTTTGCTTAGACTGGTATTGAACTCCTGAACTCAAGCAATCCTCCTTTGGCCTCCTATAGTGCTAGGATTACAGGTATGAGCCACTGTGCCCAGCCCAAATATTCTTATTTTAAAAAAGAGAATTAATATTCAAGGGGCTTACGTGGCAAACACAAGATCATAATGACAATAAGTGACTAAGATGGAACTCAAATCGTTATAACAAGTCTTCTATCTTTAATTATTTTTTTGAAAAAACAAAAACCCAAAACACTTTAATTTTTAAGACAACTGCAAGCACCGCAAACAATGGATTATTGTTACAGCACTTGTTAGCTTTTCACAAAGTAGTTATTGCAAAGACATATGGATAAATGTTAATGGACAAAGTAAAAAATGAGGCACCTTAATGAATGTAAAATTCAAAATAAAAAGACATTCAATCCACAGACTTCTAAAAGAGGCTAAATATACCTCTATATATTACATTCTAAAATTGTATTCCCTACTATGGTTTGTGTCCTGGATTCTACAATTTTTAGGAAATGTATAAACAAAACTGTGTACAACCTGCAAAGGGAAAATCATTTTCTCAACTTCAATTCATGGAAAGACAATGAAAAAGCTTGTAAAGTTTGTTGTAGCCACACATAAAGTTGCCTATGCAATGAACGTGGACACTGTAACTTGGAGCTGAAGAGTGTTCTGTCCACTGCACTGTGATCTGGATAGACCATACCTTGTGTTTTAGATAAACACCATCATGCTTTTCCAAAAATATATATAATTTTTTTCATTCTACACACTGAACATGTTTCTCTTGTCCAATTTAATCTATATCAAGTTTAACTTACAGTGCTTGGTGGAAGCAACACCACATGGTACCAGGCCATCACATTTTTAAAGGGAAATTGCTTTTTCTTTAAAAATATGCAAAAATATGAACGGGACTGCTGAATTATAATGCATATTTCAGAATGAGAAGCATGTCTTTTCTTCCTTTAAAGTGTCATACAGGGAATGACATCTTATAACCCAGAGCCACTCTGTTTAAAATCCAATGTAAAAGGATTATTATGGAATGAAAAGTTTGCACAACTCCTTGGAGCAGTTAAAGTATGCTACATGCAACTTTGGCTACAAAGCACTCAAGACTTGGTAGCTTTTCTGAAATTTGAGTACCCATCCCATATTTAATGGAAATTAACATTTACAGGTGCATTTACATGCACTATAATACAGAAATGATGTCCCTTTGCCAGAAGATAAAATTGTACATTTCCTTGCTATTTCTTGGTTCCAACTTGATAATTTCTTAAGATTGTAAATTATATAGTACTCCGCTAAAATATTTCTTCATAAATAGTTACAAAACCTGCCAAAACACAAAGGGGAAAGTATTTTTCGTTCAAAAAAAGTGATATTTGAATGTCACACAACACAAGAAACGAGGCTTAGAGACATATTGTTTCCAGAAGAACATGGTCAGTAAACTACTTAGCTGAGGACAAAAGACTATCCTTCCCCAGGACCACAGTGCACAAAAGGCAAAATGTCAAA